>GL501517.1:4049057-4062623 GCA_000149185.1 Mayetiola destructor
GAGAGAGAGAGAGATGAGGAGAAAAATAATAAAAACTAAATACTAAAAACCTGAGTTGGGCGTTCGGATAGATACTCTTTGATTTGTCTTTGGTGAACAATGAAAATAAACACACACATACACACACAGCATTCATTTCTATTATCATTTTATTTGTCCTTCATATAGAACCTAAGACCCAAAAAATAACTGAACTATATCATTGTGACAACAATTGAATTAGATTTCGAAATTTGGCGACAAAGTAGTGCTGGATTTCATGTTTCTTTTGCTACTGAAAATGATATTGCTTTAAAAATTGCTCATGAAATGATGTGGTATGATTGTGGGCACTGTACCGTTATCAACGAATCAAATCATAGACACAGAAGTAAATGTAATTAAACATTTATAGGATTTCCAGTGACGATAACCAGCATATAATGAATTATTTGGAATTTGAAAGCTTTTTTTTTAAGCTCATTTGTTCATCACATTTGAAATGGTTACATTGGTTATGACTGATGAGTTGTGAGCATGAAACGTTCATATGGTGAACTATTTAAAAACGGGTGTCCATTCATTCAAATTAACCAAAAAAAAAAAAAAAAACAAAAAACAAAAAAACAAATGAAAATCTTTTTAAACTTTTTTCAATCGAACATATTCAATATTTCAAGAAAAAAAAATAAATTATATATATATATAAAGGAATGAGCATTGAGCATGTATAATGTATAATGTGCTCCATGTTGTCATTCACAACGAACTTGAAACTTAGCCAATGAAATTCACAAATGCAACTGACAAAATGAAAACCAAACAAAACAGACGCAAAACGATGATACAAGTTTTAAATCAATCTATTGCAATTTAACCAATATTGTACTCAAAAACTTTCGACATCTGAATGTATAAACAATTAAAAAAAAAAATAAAAATTATTGAAAATGTAGGTAAAAAACAGACTTTGTGACACATGTCATAAGCATCCTCTACGTTGTATTGCACAATTCGATATGATAAATGCTATTGACTCTCAGAATTTAATGCCAAGTGTCAATAATAATAATAATAATAATAATAATAAAATAGTTAATATAATAATCCACCAACAAACTCGACGACGATCATTCGGTGCAAAGTCTGCGATCATAATCAAGTTAATCAATGTATTTTTCTCTATGTAGCCCATAGTCCATAGTTCACAGTCTGCTGTTGTAAATAATAAATACAAAAAAAAAAGAAGAAGAAAAGAATAGAAAAAAAGAAACAAACGAACTAACAATTCAGTTGATATAAAGAGCATGGAATCAGTCCAGGCTGCTGTTGACAAAATGTTAAACACAATGAAACCAAAATCAATCCCATATGCCAATCTTCTCAAAGATTTTCCGAAATATGTTTCGGAATGGCTCAGAAATTGTTTGAAAATTGAAAGAAAATAAATGATTTCAAATTTTGAGATATCTTTGATCGTGAAATGAATGAAGAGGCATGGAGTTCGGTGCACATTGATTGTGATTTGTTGACGATTTCTTTATGGCTAGCTCGACTTTTTCAATGGAAATGAATGAATTTTTCAATGATTCGCTCGATCTTGAATGGAAACGCTGAAATAAGAGTAAATTTTTGATGAATTGAATAGAAAAAAAAAAAAATGTTGTTAGAAAACAAAGTCTTACTGTGTTTCAAAATGGTTTAAGACAAAGGTATAAATTCCACATTTGAGAGCGGCTCATTTTTCATGTGTATACAAAGGTTGGATGTATTTGTTGATGATGCGTCTGAGCTTGCGGTTCAGCCAGAAAATGTTGCGATACATCGAAAAATGCTTTGCCAGTGTTTATTATGTTTCTCAATGAGAATATCATCAAAATTGATAAAATAATCATTTGATAAAATAAAAAAACAGGAAATGAACAATAAGAAACAGTTCATTTGAAGAGCCAATTCAACATTTCTTTATTTTATGTGAAATGTTTTCGAGAGCAAAATATGATGCGAACCTGAAAAATAAATGAGGTTTATTTTTGTTTTTTCATTGTTTTCAAGTACTTCTCAAATGATGAGAAGTAACCGAAAAACTAATTTCCATTTCATAAGTTTTTGGATTCGGGGGGGAAAAAAAGGGAAATTAAAATTTTAAAGTGCTTTTTGTTGCTAGTTGCGAATGTGATATTTTCAACTCATTTAAATTTTTCATTAAAAATATTTGACCATTGATAATCAAAATTATTGAGCTTTACAACAAAATTTAAAATGATTTTGTTCCTTTCATTTTACCAATTTTGCCTAAATCAAATTTAAAATTTGAATTCGAAAATATACAAAAAAGATTGACGATCATTTATCATCTTTTTTAATTTTTTGTTTTTTAAATCTAAAATGCGCGCATATTGATTCCATTTAGTCTAACGAAAAAGGGAACGCATTAGCAGGCAAAATCTTTGCTTGAAATAATGGAAGGCGACACAAAATTCAAAAAGCAAACGAAATGTTTGGCTCTTAAACATTCTTTTATTTTATTTTTTTTTCAAAGGAAAATGTCCAAATTCATTGTTTTCATTTCGATAGAAAAGAATTCTTGAAACTGAAAAAAAATGTCAAATTTTTCACCCCAAAGCAGACCCCACACATTCTTGCTTTCTGTACAAACATAACCTTGTTCATTTGATTTTTTCCTTCTTTTTTTTTTTTTTTGACTTTAATAGTTTCAGAACACACACGGATTGCGTTTTTAAAACATTGAATAGAATATTAAGAATGTAGTACTTCATTATCATTTAAATGAAAAACAAAAGAGACAAAGAAAAACGATTTTTCTTTGGAAATAATAATTAGTGAAAATGTTCAGCCGAACATTGTTCAATAAATTAATCGTTTATGATAGCGATTCTACCAAAAATTCAGAGAGAGAAAAAAAAAGAAGGAATCAACAGAATCAACGAATTTATTAGCTAATATTTATGTGAATCGATATGATAAAATTGTAGATTAAAAATAGCTCATAGCTGAATTTGTATGGAATGTGAAAATCAACCAACGTCCGAACATTTGAACATTTGAACTTTTGGACATCTGATGATAGTAAAAAATAATGTTCGAATTTTAAAATGAAAAAAAACACAAAAACAAAAAATGAATTTGTGCGCATTGATCGTAAATAGACGCGTGTATCAACGACGCATTTTAGCAATGGTTCTAAACAAAAACAGTTGTCCAACAAATTGTGTCTTATTTTCATTATTTTGGATTGGCTTTTATCGAAAAAAACTTATAATAATATTATAAATAATTAGATTACAATTTGGTGCTTTGTCAAATAAAATGAAGAAAATAGTTCCATTGTGTAAAATGTAGATTCACATTCGAAGAATAAAGAGAAAATTTGGTATATAACACTCACGTTTCGATAAAATTGCAAAACAGCAATGTTTTTATCTTTGAAATGGAATCAACGAATTTAATTTTACCAATTTCATGCTATGAACTATCAATTATTATATGCAAATTGTGTCATTTTTAAGATTTACTCAAATTGAAGGCAAAATGTTCGAATTCAAATATCATTCATCATTCAGCAAATTTAATTATTAATTAATTATTATATATAAATCATAGATTTGAAGTTGGAAATCAAAATGGATATTCAGTAACTTTCACAAATAAAACAAAAAATAATTGCGATTTTTTGCTTATCTCAAGAAAATTTATTTGGTTCGGTTTTCATTGTCTTAAGCTGCTACCGAAATGAACGGGAAATTAATTTTAAATCGGCGAGTCCGTTGTCTAGGTAAGGAATCTCTTGTATTGCTGTGAGCCTGTGACTATGGCTGTGGATATACTCAAAAAAAATTTGTGGATTTATTGTTTGTACGCTTGATCGATGTTCCTTCGTAAAACGATTGTCCTTCAGAATCTTGTTTTTCGAACTGATTGAGCTTTACATTATTTTCTATAGATGTCGCTGGATGTTCCACCTGTAACTGTGACTGTTGAATAATTGATTGTGCTCTACAACCCAAGGGTAAGGAAAAAAGATAAAATGAGGGGAAAAGAGAGAGAGAGAGAGAGAGAGAGAGAGAGAGAGATAGAGAGAGAGAAATGTCGAAGTAGAGATTCCTCTGGGATTTGAATATGAAAGAGATTTATGCTTTCCATTTCACGGATCCAGGTCAAGGGTAAATTAGAATGAATGAGAAAGAAACGACAGCCAAATTCGAATTTGCTGATTTATTTTTCGGAAAAAAAGATAGAAAGAAAGAAAGAAGAAAAACACAAAATCTTTATTTGATTAATTTTTCGAGAACCAAAAAATTTACTTTTCATTTCATGTTCCATTTGGAAATTCACTAAACATTATCATGTCATATCTTATATATCTTGTTATTAGCATTGATTTAATTATTTATTTGTGTTTTTGGGTCATTTTGTGTTTGTTCCATTCGATTTTCATTTAGAATTCAGATTTGTGTATTTCATGTGTAATATTGTTTATTTTAGCCGTCTTTTGTTCATACTACAACTGGTTTCTAATGGCTATTGCCTACATTGGAAAAGCACTCAACTTGTATAAGTTGTGAATAAAATTATTAAGTCAGGAATATCAAATTCGTTTTCATGGCCAAATTAAAAATAAAAAAAAATAAAAATTATTCAATTCGAAATTTGGGTTGACAAATTTTGATGTGAAACATTTCATCATCGTAGATTCGATCAATTTCGATTGTTACTTATTACAAAATATTTTTCAATTTTTCAATGGATAAAATTATTGCAGCCATTGTTGGCTCAAAAGCAAAAACATCCACATATAATAAAGTGGGATGAAATAATTTGGAAATGTTGCGAAATACGTGAGACAAAAAAAAAAATCGGGGGGAAGGGGGGGGGAATTCTGATGCACAATATAAATATTATCTGTGTGGGACTTTAGGTTATCACAGACAAAACTTTTTGTTGAGAAATTTTATTTTTTTGCTTTCATTCAACTTTCGAGCTTTAATTTCCATTTTGTTTTTTTTTCTTTTTCTTTTTTTTTTCTGTTTTTAATTTCTAAGCCTAAAACGATAAGAAGACTGCAATTTCTTCGTTGTATTTGCATTTGAATTCTCCAACTTATTTTATTAAATACTTTCGTACAATAACGAGATTCTTGTAATTTTTCTTGTTATTTATAAATCAAACAGAAACAAAATCAAATTAAATAATTGTTTAATATTTGTTTATTTGGGTAATTTTAGCCATCGTTGAAAAAAATGATAAATTTTCATAAATCTTCGTTGATAAATTAAATAAATTAATTATTTTGTTTGTTTGTTTGTTTGTCTGTTTGTTAATAATTCTGTTACATGGCAAAACCTGCTAGCACAAAAAATCAATATTTTTAGTTCAAGGCTATAATTGAAAAAAATTCAATTAATGCTTTCATTTTTAATTAATAATTGAATTTTTGTGCTGATTCATTTTTCCCCCTTCCGATTTATCCATTCATGAATTAGAAGGCATTGTAAATCGTGTCGCTATGACATTTGATTTGTTTAATTAATATTCTCTTCAATAATAATACACAATATAATTTCATTATTTACATATTTCGTAATAATTTTATCATTCGAAATATTCATTTCGTTCCACATAATATATCTTTAGATATTTCAAAAAAAAAAAGGCCGGGTTCCATGCCCCGTCCTTCTAAACAAATATTTGCACTATTTATTAATTCATAATTTTTAGTTTGTTGTCGCGTATCGAATTGATAAATGGGACAAGGAAATGCATTTCTGTAAGGAGAAAGATGCTGGAAGATGTTCATTATAAAATTGATGCTGGCAATTGCCATGGATTGCGATGCAAGAGGCGGATAATTTTACATTTTATTTAATGAAACGACTGAAGATTTTTGTATGAGTGAATTTGGATTATTGACATTGATGAGCATTTCGACTAGTTGACTTTGTGTCACTCAATACATCAACACATTTCCATTAGTCAGAGTTCATAATACTATTTGTTTCAAACTATTTTTGTTAGATTGTTCGATTAAAATTGTTATTTATTGATTTGTTTGTATGTTTTCTGTATGGATTGCGGTTTGCAATGTTTTGCATTTAATAGAGAAAAATAATGCACCGGTCGCAATTTTTCTCAATCAATCGATAAATATATCCATTGAAATTGACCAGGAGAAATAGACGAAGTAGAAATTTATTACCTACACAATATTTGAATAGACCACAAACAATTGATACAATATAGATTATCTCAATGGCCAAGTGTAGACAGGGAAAAATTTGTTTTATGTTTAAATTTGAAAATGAGTGTTTTTTTTCTTATCATTTTTATTTTGAACTATTATTTTATTATTATTATTATTATTATTTATATTATTATCTGTTCAAAATTCAAAAAGAGAAAATTCATTTCACATTTGACAATCATTGACCCGACATAAAGCAAATAATGTTCGGACTCATTACTCTGTACGCATTTCAATTCAATATTTCGAGAGTTCATTGTGTATATGAGATTGTAAATTTATTGGATATAATGTGTAAAGTGTTTTCAAAATATTTCGATCAAATAAAAAGAGTTAAATTGTTGTTGAGTTGAAAATAGACTTTCGTTTACAATATTTTTCTATGAATTGTGTGTTTTTGTGTAAATTGTATATTGTATATACCAGACATTCGAATACAATTCATCGAGATGGTCGAGATTGTCATTATCACCATTTGACAAAAATCCAGTTAAACATCTCTATTGCATTTCACATTTAAATAATTGTGATTTTATTGAACCGATTTACTGTTCACAAGGTTTTTTTTTCTAGGAATCGTTACATTCCGGTGACCGGAACATCAAAAGAGGAACTCAATGAGTGTCAGAAAATGTATTTTCAGCTCTAAACCATGGCTACCAAAAATGTAGATAGCGTCAATACGATCTGGCCCGTTTTTGTCGGCGAAATTACTAGATAAATTTCTTATACCGATCCGATCGTAACATACAAATGTTTGGACATGCTTTGCGCTTTAATTGAATTTCCAGAACAGTTTCTTTGGTTCCCCATTTCGTTTCGTTTCGTTTCTTTTCATTTCTTTTCGTTTCATTTCAGAACAGTGGTCCTCGACTAAGTGGTTTCAAAAGTTATACTAATTATAACGTCTAATATAATAATAATTGATTAAATGGTTGAAATAGGCTGGTAAAACTGGCATTTTAATACACATATTAAGCATAGATTTGCTAATTATTTGTTTTCTTCATCTTGTTCCTCATTTTCGTATGACTTCAAACATTTTAAGAATAATCATTTTTCATTGACCGTAAATGTGAATCATGCGCTGGATCATAATAATTGGACCAATATCAAATATATTATTTTCATAAATAATTGGCTGGGTAGTTTCGTTTCGTTGGCTTATCAGACAAATATTTTTTTTTTTTTATAATTTATTAATAATTTTTATTCATTCATTTGGAAAATAAAATGGGATATATTCTCAACCATCAGCCCGCAACGTCCAATCCTTATTGGTGTTAATCAGTTTTTGTTCGGTTTTAGAGATTCGTCTCACTGCATTTTGATTTGCAATCGAAATATTGTAAAATCAGAAGGAGAAAAAAAAACTGTTTATGCGAAGTAATTATTTTTGAGTAATTATTAATTGAGAAAAGTACTCATATATTATTTTGTTAGCAATCACTGAAATTTGAGAGAAATGCGCGCAAAACTATTCAGTGTGATTAGGAAAAAAGTGATGTCATTTCAGACATTATTGTATTCATTTGAATTGAATTGGTACGAACGATTTAACCGCTTCTAATCAAGGCATTATTTTGAAAATAATTTCTGTGGAAATTCGGTTCCACTGTAATACTTTATGAGTTTACACTTATAAATCTTATATATAAATTATGACCATACGCATCCCCAGTTGGTTGAAAAAAAAATAATTAGCAATACATTTTGGAATTATTTTGGCAAAAAAATTGGTCGCACTATAATTGTTTAAAATTTAAATTCTATTCTAAAAACTAAATGTCATTAATTCTGAATAAAATTTATTTCCATTCTCTAATTGATGGTTTATCATTAATAAATTATTATTATACGTTTTAGTTTCTCTCACGGCTCCTGAATTGTTGTCATTGAAATAGAGTAACTTTTATCCCTTTCGATCATTTTCAATGTTGATATCAATTAATTTCACATGAATGATTTATTAATTTTGAAGTGAATTAAGAAGGGGATATTATACATATTGTTTTACTTACCAAAATTTTTAATTTTTCTGGGGTTAAACAAAAAAAAATAGGTGTATTTATTTTCATTTAATGAATCCAACCTTTTTATTGTTGGATTCTAATGCACATTGTTTTTTTTTCTTCGTATCGTTTTCTCCTTTCTCAATTATTTAAAAAAAAAAAAAAAAATATTTCGCTTTCAGCATTTTGCATCTTTGCACTCAAATATTTTCCAACAAATTCGGCACTTCTAAATTCTCCAAATTTAACCCAACAAACAATCTAACATCGAAAACCAACATAATTTCGTTCTCATATTCAAAATATTTATATTCATTAGCGCCATGCATTTTTTTTTTTGCTCGGGTTTCATCATTGATATCTTCACACTGCACGAATGAAGACTGGAAACATTTGTGGTCTCTTTAAAAAAAAAAACATAAAATAATAATTGTTTTAGGGTCAGTGTGAAAACTATCGGCTCGAAAAAATTGTTAAATTTCCGCATTTTTCACAAGTTTTGCATAAAGCTGTGGGATTATTTATAATAATAGATAATTATTATTTTTTTTTTTGTTATTTCATTTGCCGTGTACGTCCATTGAAAATATTTTCGCAATTTGGTATATTATTGTTTTCTTTTTCCATCCGAAAAATGGGAAATGTACTTGACTCGTGTATCTACTAATTATTATATATATATTGACATTTTTTTTTAACACATTTATCGCAAAAGCACTGCGTTTATGGTATTTCTTTTGTATTTTGTATAATAATATTTTCTTCTTTCTTTATTTAAATATATATATTTTATATTTTGTTATAATAATATATTTGATATTTATATAATGATATATTTCAAGCATGCTGCACATTGTCTGATGTAATAATTTTATATTATACTCTCAAAAAATAAAACTAGAAACTAAAGAAAATCGGTATTCATTTCAAATTGACAAAGAATTGTTTTTTATTCTGTTTTGAATTCAAAAATAGGAAAAAATGATGATTTAAAATTAAAGAATGTTTACTAAAAGTAAATAGAACGAAATTTGTGACGTTTCGGGAAATAAATTTCCGTTTAACATTCGAAAAATGATTGATTAATAAATTTTGTAAAATTAAAAAGATTAAAAATAATAATTAAGAAAAAATGAACCTTTTGACAAAATGAGTCTCTCAACATTCAATACTAAACAGCAAAAATTATAATCGAAATTAAAGGAAAATTTCAAATTAAAAGGAAAAAAAAAATGTTTAAATGATTATCACTTTTTATATTTTAAATTTTATATTGCATCAAATGAATTTATTTTCGTTTCTGGTAGTCATCGATTAGGTTAAGTTCCGATTTTCCAATTTTGGCATAATGCAATGCGGTATATTAAATGTTTGCTAAACGAGTTTTACTTTTTAAGCAATTCATCGGTCCGTTTGCTGGCTACTTCAAGCCTCAATTTATTCTGTTCGCCCTGTAAAAATATCATGAGAAAATTAAATCAAATGAAAAATACAAGATAAAACTTCTTTTAAAATAAAATAAAATTAAAATTAAAAAGGAATCCTATGAATCATTGTCCTGAGTTCAAGCGAAAAATGAAAAATCCTGAAATTCAACAAAACGAAAATCCGAAGCCATCAATGGAAGTTGGGTTGATACAAATACACATGCCATACAAGGAATAATAATTATAATAATTGACTGGTTTTTGAAATTATAATTTCGAATTTTAGGTTATATTTATGACCATATCTTATAGAGCATTCATCATTTTCATTTGGGACCTGCAATTGTTCGTTCAATCGTTCAATCTCATCGGATTTGATGAAAACGGACAAAACCATCCGCTTTTTAATCAATTTATACACGGCAATTTGCCTATCTCTCCTTCATTTTGGAATACAATCAATTGTTGGTTTTCCCCTGCTTGTTATTGTGCATTCGTTTGTTTTGTTTAATTAAACATTCTAAGGAAAAATTGGCTTCTTCTTCAATCTTCAACCACTACTTTGTTTTTTTTTCTTGTTTTTTAGGACTCTTCCCTTTTTTTTTTAGATTTAAATTAACATTGCTATGGAATTTTCAATGATTCCCGCTGCCAATAATAATAATTATTATTTTTGGAATAATACGAAATGAACGACATAAATGTGCATAAAATTCAATCCTTTCTTTAAAATGTTATAAGTTCTTAATTATTATTTTCTTTTTTTAAACATCGGGCACTTTTTCGTTTATTGAATGCAACAAAATGAGCAAAAATACGCAGAAACAAATAATTATGATTATTTTGTGACGATTAACACATACAATGTGTCATCTATATTGAAAATGACTGGAATTGCGCGAACTCAGCCCAAAGCAATGAAAAGAAAATTGTGCTTTTTTGTCTTTTGAATTGCGATCAGTTTTCGAAACTATGTAAAGGGTCATAATTAATTGATTTATCACCGTTCATTTTCTGTAAAATTTCTTCTTCTTTTTTTCACGCGGACTTTTAACAATTTCAATATTAAAATTGACCTATCAAAATTCCAGTCAAATGCTGAACATTCACGAAATAAATTATTATTATGCACAAGAAATGAAAAAAAAAAAAATTAATTCATTTCATTCAGTGCAAGAATCGAACGTATTTCATTTGTAATGATGGTTCAAAATGTGCACGTTTGAAGCAAACATAAAAATTATTATTGAATTAAAATTTCTTGGTCCTCTGATTTTTCATTGAATACTTTTATGTTATCGTCGCTTGTTGCATCACATTCACAAACGAAAAATAAAATTAATGAATCACATTCCTAATTTTATATTTATTTATTTTTTTTTTTGATTTTTTTTTTTTTTCTATTTATTTAAGTGTTTGGTTCATGAATTTGGATTTTTTTATTTTTAAACGAATCCTCCACAAATGGAATTAAGCCATCCAGGTGTCTGAAAAGTAACTTTACCCGCAGACAAATGACATGTTAATTATCTTCTTTTTTTTAATATCTGGAACAAGTAAATGAAGTGAGTTTAATTTAACATTGTATGAATGCAATAATTACAGCCGAAAAATTATTATTTTTTGCATCGGAATCAATTTGAAATGGATGGAATTTAATTGAATCAAGCTGTTGCAAAATATATATGTATTTTGAAATTGAGTTTATGAATTCAATTTGGATTCTTCCGTATTTTCGGATTTTCTCAATTTCTACCAAATTTATAGAAATTGCGATTTTTGATAAATTTATTTGTTGTTGTTGTTGTTGTTCTTGTAATGGAAGTTTAATCTGTGTGCATCGTCAGGGGATTTCGGGTTCGGATATTTTAAATATTTTGAATTGCGACTGATTACATAATTGTCTACGTTCATTTCCGCAATGTTGTTTTTCTTTCATTTCTCCCTTCATTCGACGATATATTACAATCGATCCGAAACAAAACGTTTATTTTTTTTGTATCGCTTTTATAATTATTCATTATTTTAAATATTGTGAATGACAAGATTTGATATTTGATGTGTGCAAATTTATAAAATAATGCATCGCCGTTTAGTTATTTTCAGTGTTTTTTGTTTGTTTGTTGTTTTTGTTTTAAGTTCATTGATTTATGTGTATAAATGATTATATTATTTATCTCGTGTGCACATAATTTAAAGAAAAAAAAATATTGCTATTTTCCCCGATTTCATTTTGTTTGATTCTTTCTTTTTCGGAATTGAATTATATTAAATTCATTTAAAAAATGTACATTCGGTTGCTGCACCTCATGAAATGGCCGGCTGTGGTTTGATTGTGTTTTTGTCGTGTTGAGGGTGAGAGGCTTAATTGCTCGTACAAGTTCTTTCACAGATTTTGATGTCGATATAAATTGGATATACACAATTGTGTCTGGCTGATTATGTTCATTTACTTCAATAGCTGATGAGCTCTCTGATTCGCGGCTTTTATTCGAGATTCATTTGATTCACCCTTTAACGATAAATTATTATTATTTATTGCATATAATATTGAGAAATAATTTGATGAAAATCAAAATAGATTTTATTCATCGAAATATTCGATTACATATCATGCAACATGTGTGTGTACGGTATATGGACATCAATCGGTCTCGAAATCAAAACGACACACTCAAACTAAATAATAAAATTAACAGAACGGAAAATATCTAAGAAACAAATGACAAAACTAAAATGACACAAATGGAGTAAAATTTGATTCAATAAAAATGCTATCATTGTTATTATTATTGATTTAGGTGAAACGGTGACGAGGGGTTCGACGAATTCTTTGTCTACATTCCAAAGATGGAATTTCAAATGATAATTTCGAAATTATCGATACTATTTTCATGACAAACGTTTTTATTTTGTTTTTTTTTTCTTTTTTTCAATGAAAATAATAGTGCGTCAAACATTTCTGTATTTACCAATCTAAATATATCTATATTTAATATGCTGATATTACGATAACTAAACAATTGTTACAGTATTTTGAATTGCGTGATGTAACTAGTGCGTCCATAAATAGAATCGAAAATTTATGAATAACAAACAAAATGATATAATGAAATTTTCAATTCTAAGGCATCAGCATCTGTTGTTTTGGAATTTCATGAATTTCCATTCAAAACAAATCCATGAATGGATTTCAAATAATACACGATTAATCTATTGGATAATAATAAATAATTACTATTTTTTTTCGATTAAATGAACTGAACAGCCGAACAAATTTGAAATGCATTATTTATAGTTGCATTACCAATGGTCGATTGAAATTGTCGTTGGCAAAATGTGTATTGCATAGTTTAATATAATGTATATCTAACCAAGTAAAGTGGAAATTTATTGCTACCACTAAATCTAATTAAACACACACACACACACACACACTCGCCTATATATAGGTATAGAGGAAGAAAACCCCTCTCACAATATGTCTGAACGATGATGATCAATTGTAATTGGAATGCTTGATGGCATTGGTATAAACTTACCTTTTTGTTTATTCTATCGATTTGATTATTTTGATTATCGAGCTCCGAACCCATGTCAATGGCCATATTCCTCAAATTACCTATTTCAATTGAATATGATGATGGTATATGAATGATGGTGGTTCATTCCGATGATTCCATGATTGAAAAATAATTTAGTCAAATTTGAATGAGTATTAATAGAAAGAAAGAGAAAAACCAATTACCAATCATATTATTGACCTGACCCATATTTTCCTCCATTTCATCCTCTCGATCATCGTTTGTGATTCTAAAATGCAAATAAAGAAAAAAAAAAAAAAAACGAAAAACAAATACGAAAATTAGTTAAGTTACCCCTAACT
>GL501517.1:4063275-4074850 GCA_000149185.1 Mayetiola destructor
GAAAACAATCGAAAATTGTTAAGTTACCCCAATCCCAAAACGAAATCGAACTAAAGCCGAACACAAGCAAAGCAATGCGTTCCTCATTGTGGTTTCAGTATCAAGTAAATTTATTACAATTGATACAGACAATGGAAATTAGTCAAACGATATGATAATAAATTATTGTATTGTATTTAATATGCACCTTGAAATGTATCCAGGTTGTTGCATTACACCATTTCGATCGTCCAATACACGGGTGGGTTGATTATTGATTATTTTACCATCTTCATTACCTTTCCATGTGATGTCATCCTCTTTGAAAGTTGCATTTCTATTGAAATTCCATGGAATCGAATTATAAATATTAGTTATAACAATTTGAACTTTGAAAATATCAAAGAAGAACAAGAAAAAGGAGAAGAAAAATCGATTTTTGAACAAAACTAGCGAAATTAATAAGTATTATGGTCCAAAATAGATGGAAAATTAAGTTATTCTATATTCCAAATATTGAAAATATGATTCAAATTGAATCGAAATAAAATAAATGATATGAAAAAGACACAAACACACGAGCACACACACACACACAACAGAAGCCTACAAAAGTAGTTGGGTATCGTTTGATTTGTATGGATCATTCAAATTTGTATTTTTGTTAGATTTGATTCTATCATGTAAATACACAGGTACTGGGTACAGGTACATGGTATAATATAGTGATTGTGTGTGTGTGTGTGTGTGTAATCGGGTAAATGGTGTAATTTAGAAATATTGAGTAAGAGAGTGAAAATCCAATGAAAATGAAAAGGAAAAATAATATTATTAATCGATTTATTTATTCGCAATGAAAAGGATTTAAAATAGCAAGAATAATTAAACAAATTATATTCAAATTGCAACAATCATATATGTCGTGAGAAAATGTGTGATGCGTTTGCCATGGTTGGTCGTCGTTGGCTATGTATTCAGTGTTAAGCATTAAATGTTACAACATGCTAGATAAAAAATAAAACCGTTTGAAACTAATCCGTTAATTTCAGAAATTGACAGCAAATTATAATCATCGCGTTATTATTATTATGAATCATAAGCGTGATAGTATGATACGATACATGCATCCAAATTGAAATGGATACGGACACAGTATCCATCGATTCGCCAAAAAAAAAAATGTGGAAAATAAAAATTATTCATGTTTTCGAAGCATTCAGCCAAATGTTGCTCGTTTTTTTCAAAATCCATTACAATTTATTCAATTTGATGGTGGCGCAAATGGCGAAACAATAATAATAATAAATAATGCGTGCATCGATGCATAAATGCAAAATAATATGCTAAAGATATATTTGTATGTATTTATGCTCGCCTAATCATCCATTATTATTTCAATTTCACTGAGAGAGAAAAGTGTTCAGAGTTGAATGCTTTTGATATCATAAATGAATCATCTAATGTCTATTTTGAGAGTTTTTCTGAATGAAACTTTAATAACTTTATTCTCATTATTTGATGATAAAATGGAAAATGATGTGATAAATGACCATGATAAAAGCCGAAGTCGTTACATGAAAAATGGTTTATTTTCAATAGTCGAACTCTCTATTTTAAATGAAAAAGTTTAGTTTTTGAATTATTTTCAGTATCAGCCAAAACTTTTGATGGAATCAAATGATCTTTTTAATGCTATTAAATTAAATAACAATTAAATCGATTCAATAACAAGCAAATTTAAAACGATAACGAAATTAGTGATCCAAAAATAGGGGTTAAATATAGAATATAGAGTATATTAGAGTTGTAGAGTATATTTAAATCGATATTTTTTTTTTTTTTGGTAAAAGTATAGAATGTAGCCCACCTAACCTTTTAAGAGTGTGAATGCGATAGAACGCACTTATGGTATTTGATAATTGTTATTTTTGAATCGTTTTCATTTTAATTTTTATTTTTATTTTTTTTTTGGATTATTTTGCCTTGTTAAAATCTGTATTTGAAAGTTCTGTCTGTTGATAAGTCTCATCTCACATTTGGGATTTGTTTATGTGTGTCGTTTCGGTAAAAAAAAAAATTATTATTGATTTCGAATTTGTATTTTGTTTCCTCTCATTTTTTCTCTCATTTACTTTGAATGGTTTCGTTTGCTTTCTTTTTCGATAAAATCCAAATCATAATTGTTTGTATTAGTTTGTGCGTTATTTGAGTGTAGATTGATGAATTGAGTTTTGTATGTTGATGTCCATTTATCCTATAGGATAATTTAGAGGTGGTGTCAAGTTTAATTTGTAATTATTTTCTTCTCTTTCTTTTTTTAATACACAATTAACAACAATAAAAGATTGATGGAAAAAAAAATAAAAGAAAAAAACATTCCCCGATAGATACCGTCTGCTAGTAGAAGCATGAAATTTAAAAATTCAATCACAATTTCATTCGATTCAAATTGAATCGTTCGTTGAATAATGTTGGAGATTGCATTTTGCTAACAAACGGTACGACAATTCAAGGATCAAAATGAAAAATGAAATAATTACCAATTTCCGCAACGAAAAAACCAAAAAAAAAAAAAAAAAAAACAAATGAATCTTTTTCAATTTATTTCGGGCGAACAAAAGTCACACAAATCCCATGTTGAAGTTTTTTCTCTCTTTAATTTGAATTAATTACCATGCAACAGATCATCACAGGTGAGTAAATGCATTCAATATTGATTCCAAATTGGAATACGTATATTACACTTTGTGTTTAGAAAATAGCAACAACAATCGAGGCCTTCGTGTTCTCTGTTTTCTGGATTTTCCTGAACTGTATCAAAAAGTCAGTGCACAAAACATTACAGCATCGCTAGATATTTGAATTTTGAATGCTTAGCGATTGAATTTTAGTTCATCATTTTGTTGCTACCATTTTTGCTGCTGTATGTTATCGAAAGACTGTCTTTTTCTGCATATATTGAATGCATTGTTGCATTCTAAATATGAACAGTACGTGGCCTTGTAGAATTGAGGAAGAAATTGAATAAAGAGGAAGAGGAGAAGAAGACGAAAGGCGAAAATAGAATGGAGAACAAAACACTGCTGTTTTGTTCCACATTGAATACATAATTTGATTGACATCGCACAACGGAGTTGTAGGATCTTTGGCGGTGCTTTTGCAATGGGGCGCCCCATTGAATGAATGCATGTTTTTTTTTCTTTTCCGATTTTGGATAATTCAAAAATGGATTTAAATTTGTGTAAGTGGACACAGAAAACCATACAATGAAGAAAACAATCAAAAAACAATGAAAACAATCAACAATAAAATGAAATAAAAGAAATTTGTGGTTTGGTCGAGAGGAGAACAATAGCACCGTATGCATACAAGTACAAAATACATATGTATTTGTAAGAGATAAAAAAGCGAATCAATCGATTGTGCATTCCGTCTTTGGTCCAACGTCATTCTGATAATAAACATAGTGATATTAAAAGTGACAATATTGTCAAGGACACCGTCAATGAATCAAAAGTTGTGTTTTATTAATGTTAATTTCGAAACACTCAAATGTCGAATCGATTGGTTTATTTAACGTTGTAAAATTCGAAAGAAAAAAAAAATCTTCGCCGGACATTTATTTTGATGTTAAAAATTTTTGGTGCATCATTTGTTCACTGTTCACTTTGATTCGGATTTGGTATCATACGTATCAACAGAAAGCAGTTGATTGATTCATGATTAGGAAGTTTTCGGAAAAATTTCGACGAAACTATATTCATTTGCGCAAAGATTCGTCAAGTGTCACATTTTTGAAGACAAACAAAAATGCCCGTATTTCATTGGTTTCGTATTTCCGAATTGATTATTATTTGTAATTTTGTATTATTATCATTCCAACTCCTCTCGCCAAACATAAACGAAAGAAAAATAAACGACATAAAATCAATACCGATTCAAAGTTTGTTTTAATCAAACACTGATTACAATTTACGAACATAACGGGGGGGAAAAAAAAGGAAATAAAACAAAAATAATTTCGAAACAAAAACAGAAAGAGAGACAGAGAGACAGAGAGAGAGAGAAAGAAAGAAAAAACTTTCATTTTTGCTGATTTTATTAGTCAAATCATACGATGAAACAACAAATTGAAAATGTTTTACATACTTTTTGCAGGGCAGAACACAGATTCCACAGCATTTTTCCATGCCACTTAAATTTTTTTCAGCCTCTCGCATATCGGCGTTAATTTGATCCATTCCTTCTTCAACTCGATCCAATTGCTCTGTTTGTGGAATAAAATGACACAATAAAATGAACAATCATCAATATATTGTATTTTAACGCATTTGAATGCTATTTCGAAAATGTTTCGATGATTTGGCAGAAAATGTTGTGTTAGGGGTGCAAAATCAAATATACACATGTGGAATGTGAAACAATGATAAAATTTTTTGCTGGCAGAAAAAAAAACATAACCTAACCTCGGAATTTTCTATCTATACATGGATAAGGGTAATACTAAGGGCCTTCTATTGAAACTGAAAAGTTTTCTTTTGACTCCTACATCTATATACACTTTACAATAAAAAATATAAAAATGAAATACGGTTGGTGTGTCGTCGATAGAATTTCATTAATCTTTTTTTTTTCAGTTTGTTTGTTATGTTGTGTGGAAGGTTCTTAGCATATATAGTTACATTATTTTCGCGCAAAAGGCCCTGTCCAAAATTTTACATAATATTCAAGATGGACCAAATAAAAGCCTCTGCTTCGTACATATTCACTGTACTACACTCAATCTGATTTTTTTCCATCATTCGCACGGCAACAGTCAATGATATTTCTATGCATTATTGACTGAATACAATGAGCCCAAAAAAAAAAATTGTCGCCTCAAAAATTTAAGATTTAAATTGTGGTGGAATTGATACGTTTCAATCCCATTTGTCATTTGCCTCATTTGTGGTGAATAATTTTCCTGGTCAAAGGAACTTGAAATTTGATGCTCATCAAGAGAAGCTGGCACCAATGTATGCAGTATTGCAAAGAAAATCCACGGCCGGTCAGCGAATCGATGAACTGAAGCATTAATCTTGTTCGGGCATTGGACATGGAAAGCAAATTCACCATTTCGTGGAAATTCGAACATCACTGGAATTGCTTTGTTTTTTGTTTGCAACAGCTTGGTTCAACAGCTACATTGTGATTATGGGAATTCGAGCATTGAAGCTTTGTAACGTGTGTACGCAAACAATGGTTAACGACCATTATTATCGGTAAGCGAAAATCGATTAGCTCTATTCTGTTGCTATCATTTTGCATAGGAAAAAATAGTCAAAAATCGATTCGATTGAGTAACAGGAGTTCATAATAATCATAAAAAGCATTCATGTTAAAACCACGAACAAAAGGCCCCCAACTGAAAATATGCATACACACAATGTGTGTTTTTGTTTGCTTTGTTTTCGTTTCAAATCTTTTTGTTTTGTTATTTGAAACGAAATCCGGGCGCATGCAAGATCCGCACATTCACACATTTTGCTCCAAATCAACCATTTTGACAAAAAAAAAAAAACAATCATAATCACAGCCCAAGCGAGTTGGAAACGTGATTGCAATGGACATATATAAACCGAATCATTTAGTTCGATTTAAAGACGATTTTGAATAGGTTGTAGAGACGATTGTGTTCAAAGTCTTCTCATTAGGCACATAAAGCATAAAAATGGAATAGAATATTTCCAATCCATAATAATTCACACTGCTGTCTATTGTTAATTCTATTTTTAGATATTACATTGTATTCAAATATGTACGGAGTTTGGGCCCACCGAAGATATCCAAACAAGAATAATAATGAAAAACACACACAAACGACAATTGATCAATGAAATAATATAAGAAATGAAAATGATGATGATCAACAACAATGTAAATAAATTCAATATTATAAATACCAAATGAAAGTCTAAATGGAGGTTAATATACAATATATAAATGGGTATAACAATATTTGATGACAGGCCAGTAGATAGCGAGAGAGTTAGTGTCTACTTTATTTACGATTCATAACATATTTGATGTGGATGATGGAGTGGAATTGGAGAACAAAACAGAACAGAACTGAGTGAAGATTGTGATGGAATTCAACGGAAATGTATTCAATTTAAATGTCAAAAATGCAAAAAAAAGTACAATATTAATACACCCAGACGAAGGGATACCTTACTCCAGCAGCAGTACAATATCAAATAAAAATTTCGGTTGAACATTTTTACAAATTTACATTTTTTCGATTGGCGTGTACCAAATATTATACATATTTTTTGTGCTTTTCTGTTGCATCAAATGATTTATGAGATTTGTGAAATTTCCCATTCGCATAGAATATTAACTCGATTAACCGAAATTATTGCAGGGATTAACGGTAAAACTACCGCTTATTGCTTGGGCTTTCGTAAATATTTATTATGTATTACATTGCATCAAATGCAAACAAAATATTTGACATAAGATTCAGCTTAAGCAAAGTTTAAGAATGTTCTGATTTTTCCACAAAAATGTCTTGAGAAGCAAATTATTAACATATATTTTTATTTTTTTTTTTTTTTGGCATCCATTCTGGTACTATTCATTTTTTATGGCGCAAAAAAGTCTTCGCATTCTGGCAATTTGAATTTTTCCATTTTTGCTTGTCTGCTTAAACTTAAAACTTTATAAAACTATTGCAAGATACCCGTAAAGTAATCTCGCAACGATTCATAAGTAGAAAATGTTTTATTTTTTTTTCGTAAAATTCGCCAAGCTTTGAATGATTAAAAGCTTCGCACAACTTATTATTCTTCTAAGGTAATGTGATACGATTGTGATGCGTTGAATCTCAGTTTCGTTGGAATTACATAAAACATGATGATGAACCCATTCTATCGGAAATGATTAAGCATTTCAAGTAAAATTTAATTATTTTATGAAATGATCTATATAAATAAGTTGGTCCGATATTTTCGAAAAATTTAATATTCTTCTATAAATGAATGTATTATACATGCACGCGAATAAATTTTTTCGTCGCCATGAAATATGAACATGAAAAAAAAAAACGAACAATAAAAAGGCCAGAGTAAATTTAATGGCATGCCGTGGACTGTGACAATGGGCATACGGCATACAGCATGCAGAACGATAAAAAAATAAAAATGACAACAGAAAAAGCATTTACGAACGAATCGCTTGCTTTCAATGAATAATCAGTTTGGTATTTGTGTCTACAGCAATAATAATTAGTATTCTCCTATTCACCGATAAAATGAAAATCAAATCAAAGTTATGAAGCAAAAAAGTTTAAACAAAAAGAAACAAAAAAAATTTAATACGGAAAAAGTGGAGCATCACACGGACTAGTTTGAATGAAATCAGATTTGCAATTTGCGACGCCTTCAGTTCTCATGAATATTGGGTTGAATCTCTAAAATTGGAATCCATTTTCAAATGGAAAGAAAAAATAGAATCAAATAAAATAATAAACAACGTACTATGTTTGTGTTCGTGTTTCGTGTTTCGTGTTTTGTGTTCTTGTGCAGTCATCATAGTCCAGCGTTAAGGCAATCGGATCATATTGTTTGGTGCGAGTAACAGATAATAATAATTGTTGAATTATTCAGGAGCGTGTTAACACATACTTTAGGCCAATGTCGTTTGTATGTGCATTGTTCATTGCTCGCCAGGTTTGGTTCTTTGGCTATTGTTGTAGTTATAGCTGGTTTTATAGTTACATAGTCAAATATTATGTACCACAAGACCACAACGATCGGCCGATATGAATTATCACATATTCATATCAATTTTGGGTTGAAAATGTTAATGTTGCCATTGTGTAAAAATGACATCGAAAGATTACGCTCAACATATTGCATTCGTGCATATCCAATTTATTGATGAATTCACGTTTCGCGAGATTTATATTAAAAATTGCAATCGTGTTTAAGGAAGCACAAACTTCCATTCATTCTTAACACGATTACGGCGAAGAATTCGCGAATGCAACCATCAGAGAAAAACCACTGAGCAGCAAAAAATTATTGTATGAATTGATAAGCCTACACACTGTTTTGTGTTTGCGTCCTTGTGTTTATATATATATGTGTGTGTGTGTGTGTTTGTATTTTGGATCCCTTTCAAATACAGTTTTCAAATGATTGTTGAACGCACTGTAAATGGCTCCAAAAAAGGAACAAAACAAAACAAAACAAAACGTAACATATGAACAAAACGTGATATAAATCTCTCTCTCTCTCGCACTCGTCATAATAATTTTGTTTTGTAGTATTTTGTATATATTGTGTGGTTGAATAGTTGTATGTATGCCAATCAATAATCCAAAACTGGAAAATATGATTATGAATAATAATCATTTGTATTTTACAAATATTTTAATACGAAATCACAATTTATTCAATGAATGGATTGCTTACCTCCTTGTTCATCCAACATGACAATCGTACGCATTCCGACTTCCGTACTCTAAATATCGTGAAAATATGTAAATATTTCATTTTTATTGTACGTCGATTGCTATATTGTGCATGAAAAAAAAAAACAAAAACAAAAAAAATGTTCGAAGGGAAAAATTTCATTCCCAGTTCGATTTGTTTGTGTGAATTGAACCCAGCATCAAATACAACCATACGCATGAAAATTGAGCTCTGAATGTGACGTCTGTCAAATCATTGTATTCGAATCGAGATCAGTAGAAAGTCATTTAGCCGGCGAAGTTTGAGAAAGTGAGACGTAAAAAAGTGTGCAGTGTTTGTTGTTAAGGGAATAGCTCATTTATGTGGTTGAAATTAGTTTGAAAAAACTCACATCAGAAGAGAAGCAGAAGAAAAAGAGGAAATAAATGATGAATCGAAACAATTTCGCGCATTGCACGCGATTGTCCTTCCAATTCAAAGTTTTTCGTTTTTTTCACAAAAATCAAAAAAAAAAACGTGTTAAATTCGAAAAAATTCGATGTTTATGCGTCGAAATGAACAGAGATAACCGAGTATATCTTGAAATTTTATGTTCGGCCTGCACACACACGCTCACACACACGCACACATTATAATTCAAAATTGAGTTTGTTTTCGGAAATATACCTTATCATTGTGACCAAACGGCATTCACAAATTGAGAAGTATGAGTTCGATGATTTATCGTAACGACCAGACGTCCTATAACTTGTATAACCAAAGAATAATAACCGAATCACATTCGAAACATTTGGGGCATGGAGTTTGGAGTTTTGAGTTACAGAGTTTTCAGTTTTAGATCTTGTTTCCATTTATTACAAAAACAAAATGCAAAGAAACCAAATTCAATCTTAAAACACTTCGATAAATTTGAAAGGAAAACGATTTGGCCATTTTTGGATGCTAAGTTTTCGTGTGCATTTGCTTTTTGGCTGTGACCAAACGATAAATTCAATTGGAGCAAATCTTTCATCAGAATGAATTCAACTGAAAAGAAAACACAATGCCGTTCGAATATTTTTCTATTGGCCGCGCGATTGATGATAATTTTGGATGCTTCAATTTAATAGACAAAATAAAGAAAAAGAATTTCAATTTAAATCGATGGTTGGTCATCATTTTGGTGAAAAACTTTTTTCTTTTTTTTTTTGGATACGATAACTGCTGCTGCTGTTTTTTTGATATTGAAAGTTTTCTCAAAAGTCTCATTTTTTTTTTGTTCAGCTCCCAGATAATCAAATCATTAGGAGAGTGAAAAATTGAGAGATCAAAAGTTTTAAGAGTCGACGGACAAAAAAAAAAGTTATTTTATTAGATATTCATTTAAGTAGCATTGATTTTAGAATGTATTTTAAATTTGTGTGTTAAGATATTTGAGAAAAAAAAATGAGCCGAAATCATCATAAGAAAAAGCATGACTTATATTATAAATTAACTCATCCGTAACAGTTGTCAACCGGATTATTGCTCTATATTTCATACACACGCACACGTTCAACTAAAGGCAAACTTGAATCTTTCATATCAGTTTGCCAACTTTAAAATACCATCACCGCATCGCATTGGTTACGAATTGAAAAAAAAACAACCGATTTTTGAGCTGCTGCTATTCTCATATGTTTTTGAATACAAAATATTGCAAATGAGATTTTCATAAATTTAAAATGAAAAAAAAAAAGAAAAAAAAACCAAATGAAGAAGACGAAACAAAACAAAAGAAAAGTTTAAATTATAAATTGGATGAAATTAATTATGGATTCTTACCGCCCTGATGTTTCAACGCTTGCAAGGTTTTCGTGCCAGTTTCTTCACCCTATGAAACGAAAGAAAAAAAAATACCAAAAAAAAAAACAAAAGAAGAAAACAAATTCATAAAATGAAATTCAACAAAATAAGACAAAAAATAAAATCGAAATTATTAAATGAAATTATAGAAATAACAAACGAAACAGTCTATACAAATGATGTGAAAGGTTAAAACTTAGAATTCATATAAAACTGAAGTTAAGAACGGTATTTATATGTCAATCCGACCGGAGAAAATACGTTTAGAACCGGATTATCATAAGCTTTTCGAAATTTATATTGTAAGCTTCAAAACGAAAATTCTGAATAAATAGTTTTGCTGTAAACTTATATCCGGTGTGACCTAAACCAAAGCGATGCATTCTTCTGAAGCATATCGTTTATAATTTTTCGTCCGTTTTGTTGTAAAGTCTTTTACTCTTTCTCTCTCTCTCTCTCTCTGCATCTCTCTGTTCAGTTTGAATTTTAATATTTCGCCATATTTCACCGAGCATATTTCCATGAAATGCATTGATGGCAAACGCAATCATCTTGTCGAACACGAAATCCATTGACACAAACACATATTAAAATTTAACGTTAAGTTCCTACGAGAATTTCGAATAGCGAAAATAAAATGACAAACTTGTACACACAACAACGATTTATCTAAAGTTTTTAATATCAAGAGCTTATATGGCACATAAAAATCGACGGTTAATTGTCAGCCGTGAATAAGTATGCGAGCGTGTACATTGCACTGCATTGCAATCTCCACATTTGAGCTTCAGCCTTTAGAATTTAGAATATAATTTGAAAAAAAAATTGAAAAAAAAAATCATTTCACAGATGAAACGTTTTATGTTTGAATTGAATGGATTTGACGAAATGATTTATGTAGCTTCGGTATGGTGCCGTGTGCACTTCATTCACATCGAAGTAATATGAAAACTTGTTCTTGACAAATGAAAGAGCCGTGTCTACACTATATCGTTTGGCGTTTAGCATTCCATAACCATTAAATCGATCAAAACTAAAAAATCAAAATAACAATGCGAGACTTTTTATCAGAAATGTTAATTGAAATCGTTTGTCGTTTGTCGTTTGTCATTTGTTCGAAGATAAATCGTATGCGAGCCAACCACTTGACAACGATACTTGATTCAATTAAGGTAGGAAAGTGGGAGGCAATCGTGTTGCGTACTCTTATCTTTCATTCGAAAAATGTCAAAAGGTTGATATGCGTTCGGTTTATGTTTTGCATTTGAAAATTGATTTAAACATTTTTACATTTTAGCATTTTCTCTCTCTCTCTC
>GL501517.1:4082804-4093136 GCA_000149185.1 Mayetiola destructor
TGTGTGTGTGTGTGTGTGTGTGTGTTGCCCTATCAATATCTCAAATCTATGTTTCTCTCTTCTTCCTTTTCAGTGATGAAATGTTTAAAAATATAAGTTTTATACATATGTGATAACACACCAGCACGATGCACATTCCATTGCTTCGGAACGTCGTTTTTATTATAGATTCCTTAGCACGTCAAATTGTGATAACTAGTATGTGGTATTTTGAACAAATTTTCCTCTCTGCGTTTTTGAACTTTTTTAAATGATCAGTATTATTAGTAGTATTCGGCTTCATTTTTTTTTTTTTTGAAACAAACACACATGGAACCAGAACTGAAGTAGCTGAGGATGCAAATGTGTGGCACAATAATAAAAAATGTATAAATTGTATACAAAGTGAGATGAGTACGACTTTGCTTTCATTTTTCACGCTTTTTCCCGCTGAACATGCAATTTCGTTGTTAAATGGTTTCCATTTTTGTGGGTTTTTTTTAATGCCCACCTATCGATACGACACTTTTTTTCGTGAAGGAGAAAAAAAAACAACCAAGAACGTGCATACATGTTTGGGGTGCAAAATGCGAAATGAATGGAATTGTCAATGCTATTGGTTGGTCATGATATCGATGTTCAAACAAATAAATCTAAAAAAAAATTTCACTAGCATCGTATCCACTGGAACATACATAGCATATGAATTATTTTTTACGATAGTAAAATTTAAGATTTCCCATAGTTTGATGTTGTTGTGATATTGCATGTTTGCACAATGCACATGATTAATGACTTTTTGGATTTTCTATGATTTTTATGTTCGTTTTTTTTTTCTATATATAGATGTACTGATATATTTGTTGAATACAAAACAAACATAACGAAATTCGGGCTCAATTGATTATAATAACTACTAGATACAAAGTTTTCCAGTTACTGTATACACTATCCAACAATAGTACTACGTATCCATTGATAAAAAGGGCGATATGAATTTCTTAAAAATGAATTCAGATTTCACATTCGGAACATGTGATGGTGTTTATGATTGATCACTGATTCTTCTTTGAATTAAACGCTATGTTAAGCCGATGCAAATTGGACTAAAGATGTAATTTGTTCATGGTTTATGTGGTTGATGTATCGTTGTCGATATGAGAAAAATAGTATGAGCACTGAGCACATAGTTATTATTAAAATTTATGTAAATTATTATTGAACTGATGAAAAAAAACACGCAGTTTTCATATGTTAAATTGTTGTTTAATTCATTGGTGGCATGTGTTTTGCGTTACTATTCGTCGGAAACGAAAAAAGAAACAAATAAATAAATTAAAAGATGTTTTTGATCTGTGATGGGGGGGAATTTCTCGAGAATTTCTCATTTAAAATTCGATCACCTAATGAGCTTTAATACAAATGGTTTTCAAGTACTCATTCATTTGTGCCACATATTCGAGAAAAATGTACATGTAATGGGCTCCTATTAATGAAACAAAATTCTGAGAAAATGCGATCAAAATGGTACACAAATTGAAACGAATCGAAGAAAAATTTCGAGACAAACGAAACATCTAGAATTCAAAAGAATAACATGGAACAGAAAGCAAACTTCATCAACCTGCTTGAGCCATAACACACACAATGCCATAAAGCGCATTTTACTTATTAATGAATTTTATCGATGGATTGCCTTGAATCAAAATGATGTCCATTCAAATCCCAACAAAAATTTGCTTTTTCTATTGTAATTCCGAATGGTAGTTAGAAAAGAGTCAAGCATACAACGTAACACATTACACATTTAATTATTATTATTATTATTATTATATCTTTTACATTGTTTCAGCTATTTTGCTGTTGGTCCCCGTATTATTTTGAATTTTAAATTGCATTCGAGTTGTCGATTAAGTCGAATGGATTTTGTTTCGATTGAATGATTTAATGGTTCAATGCGTTTGGTCGACAGTCGTCAATGACGTCGCTTTTGTCAATAAAACATTTTGTTGTTTAAGTGTTTGGAATGTGTCGAAATTGTGCGTACATTTCGTGATTTAATTTATAACTTCATTTTTTCACGCGTTATCTGTTTCCGTTTTGTTGTTGATACATTTTTCGTTCTTTTTCATTTTCTTCTCATCTCTTTCTTTGAAGCGAAAGCAAAACCAATGGCCGGGACACATACAATCACAGTAGCAGTATAAGATTGATTCTTTTTTTTTTTTTTTGTGTCAAATTGTGATTGAGACCAAAATACTGACATATGATCAATTTAAACTGAATTTCAAACATTTTTCTTCTTTTTTTTGTGACACACACAGCGATAGAATCAAAACCGAAAACGAAAAGTTTTGATGGTGATTCAGTGTTTGGTATTTGCCATGTCACAACATTTCTGACTAATTAAATTCATAATGAATGGAATGATTGTCTCAACGGCATCATCCATCCAATCATCATATAAAATAGATATCGTCATTCAAATCGACGACTAAGAATTTCTCAACATTAAAATTAAATCAATTTGATTTACTTACTTGGCAAATTTGGTTTTATTTAGTGTTTGTTTATTGTAATTGAATTGCTTTGAGCGGTTCAGCTCTAACAAAAAAAAGAAGGAATTTTAGTGTTTGTGAGTTGATTCCCTTTTATGTTCAATTTTCAATTGTAATCAAATCAGATTCAACGAGAACTTTGTCGTACAACTCAACACCGAAATCAAATATTTGATTTCTTATTTAAGATATGTTTCTTTTTCGTTTGGAGTTTTACAACTATTTGTGGTGTACACACTTGTAATATATATATTCGGCACAATTGAATTTCTTTCTTTCTCTTTTTATCTTTGTGTTTGTTTTTGTGTTTAGTTTATTTTCAATAGAATTTCAATTTTTTTACTTATGATTAATCTTTTTCACAAAATATATGTTGTTGTTTCGTTTTTTTTTGCGTGTGTTTGTGTGTGTAGGAAATCTGTTTGTTTGAAGATTTTGGTTTTGGTCGAACTTTTCTTTAATTTTGTCGTCTGTCTCACGTCAATGACGCGCCATGTATGTTCAAAATATAACAGACTGAATATATTGCTGTTACGGAACTAACACTTTTTGATATTTTCAGACACGGTTTTTGTGTACTACAACCGTCGAAGTCAACAACGCGAATGTCGTTTCGATTCCGATGCATATACACATGTACACATATAATAAAATTGTATCGTTGATTTTGATCAAAACGAAAATATAAACTTTCCATTCAATTTAGAAAACGGAGAAATTGTATACATATTTTTTTCCACTGGAAAATCGTTTTGAATCGGAAGTCTGGTGGAAAACTGAGGGGAAAATATGTTTTTGTACATCAAATTCATACACACACTCACACACAGTCACTCGCACGCAGCACTTTTCATTTTTTCACTCAAAAATGAAAACTCACTAACTGCATTTGAATTCAATTTTTATACTTATACAGAGCACATTCAATTGATTCAATGATATTTTTGACAGTCGTTCTAGTACGTTGTTCATGTGAAGGCTCGTTTATATGTTCCACAACAGTTTGATATACAGTGAATTCATACAGCCGTTCATTGGGAATGAGAAGTGATTTTATATTGATTTTGAAGGGATCCTCATTGTTATGCATAATTTTTTTCGCTGGACTTACTCTGCTTTCAAATCCAATTAAATATTATCGTTTTTGAAAATTTTTAAATTTTTATTTGAAATCGAATAATTTGAAATACACATCGATAGTTAACTATTCACACCAAAAACAAATAAATTCATTTGCATTTTATACGTTACACGCGTTTTGTTTGAATAAAATCACACTATTTAAAGTTTAAAATGTTCATTGAATAGAAAGTGAAAAGTTTTCATAAAAATGTATTATTATTTCTTTTGTGCATAATGATTGTTGTTGATGGTGATTGTAAATACAAACGAATACAGAGACAATCATAAAACAAATGAAATGCTCGAAATTTTACTTTGTCGGCACTTCAACAGCGAACGGTGAACCAGGAATATGTTTGTCTCCCCACATCACCAATAGTGTGTATTCGCCCCGTTCTCTAATATAATAATTGACGGTGAACGTATTTTTGCCAGTATGCTTAACCTGAACCTCTTCACATGGTCCTTTCGGATTATATAATCCAACAAATAAAATGCTGTGACCTTAAAATTTCAACCAAACAGAAAATAAATAATAATCATAATTGATTCAATTGAATGTATTAAATGTATAAACTCGATATATTATTTACCTGCATCAGACGCGTTCACTTGGAATTGATTCTGTTTTCCTACGAAAGCTTTTTTTATTCCCATTCCTTTAACGGATACCTTGCTAGCGTCTGCATTAAAAATTGGTAAAGTTGGTCCATTTCTATTTTTTGAAGTTTTCGCAACAGTTTGAATTGAAACGTTTGTTGATTCTTGTGCACCTTCTTCAACCATTTTTTTACCTAAATGTGACGAAATGAATGGAATATAATTTATTTCATTATTGTAAAAATTGATTAATTAGAAAAACGACTAATTTTATTATCACTCATCAAACTTACCAGTGCAAATAACTTTGAATGGTGATCCAACTATATGAATACCATTGTATTTGACTGAAATAAAATATTCGCCCGGCAAAAATGGCGTAAATCTGATTGAAATAAACAAATGGAATTACATGACTTTGATATTGAGTATTGAGTTTGGGAATGTGTTTATTTAAACCTTGACTTATATCCATCCTCTGTTTCCGAACAATCCAGAGATACCTTGGCCGGACCATCGACGGTTACCTACAAGACAAATTCAAAACGAAATGGCTTGAATGATGCTAATAGCAACAAAAACTCTCTTCAGTGTCACTCAAATTGAACCAAAACTCACCGACAATGTGCCTGAAAGATGAAGAACAAAAAAAAACACAAAATTAAAAACAGAAACCCATTAGTTGAATGCACTCGAATCAAAATGTCCGTTTTAAAGTGAATAATTACCAACTCCAGCGTCACAAGTATTAATGGCAAAATATGTTTTCTGACCGGTAACTATGTCTTTAAGGCCGGGTCCTTCGGCCCGAACAATCGATGCATCTACATTAAAAATAGTATAAATAATACAATGCAATATATGAGCTGGATAATAACTAACCAGCAGCGTCTTTGCCAACTTTAATTCTGAATGGTGAACCTGGAATATGAACACCATCCAATTTAACATGAATTGCATGTATGCCCTCTTCGCGTGGATAAAAACGAATTGATGTTTCTTCAGAGTCGATTGCTTGAACAAAGCAGTCATCTTCATTTTTCAATGGAGACACAATCTGAAATGCATGAATTTTTGAATCGATTGAAAAAAAAAAAAATTCACAAATTGTGAAAATCAATTATTTGTTTGTTTTTTTTTAAAATGTGGAATTTGGAATATATTACCTTTGCGTCGATATCTCCTTTCGCACCATTTTTGCGTACCAAAAACTGTGATGGTGTATTGGTTTGAATAACGCCCTGTGGGAATTGAGCGATTTCAACTTTATGAGCATCGGCTGCTGGTGGTGACACTCGAACAATATATGGGGAATTGGGAATGTGGCGCTCATTGAACTGAAAGATAATAATTTTCATTTTATAAATGAAAGCGGTTGGGGGAAAAAAAATAGGAATAAACCTTCAAGCTGATGTGATAGTCGCCTGGTTCCTTAACCGTATAAGCCACATTGCATGAACCGTCCTTGCGATCCTTGAAACTGATTTCGGCTTTGCTTGGCCCTTCAATCGATATAGCAATCTTACCCTCGCCCGCCTCACGTGTCCAAATATTGAATTCAGCTGGAACACCAACTTCACCAAATTCCAATCCAGATCCACCAGCCTTAACCAAATGAGAGCCCGAATCGCCAAATGGACCAACAGTAAATTGAAACGGTGATCCTATTTCAGAATATTTATTTATTTTTTTTTCTTTCAAAAGTTAAATTTTTTTTTTCGCTATTATCCAATGTTATTTCGAACCTGGTATATCCAAATCAGTATATTTAACAGCAATGACATGGATTCCAATTTCTTTTGGTATAAAATTGACAGCATAAATGCCATCTTCGATTTCTTGAACTTCGGCATCTTGTGTTACACCTTTTGGTGATGTAACTGAAGCGGCCAAATCAAATGATGTAATTCCAGGCATTTTGAATGTCAATTTACATTTGCTTCCAACATCATTCGATGGGACAGCCGATGTTTGTTGTTGGATATTTTCACGTTGATGATTTGTACCCTCACCATCAACTTTAATATTAAATGGAGAGCCGTCAACATGATGATCAGCAAATTTCAAATTCAAAATATAATTGCCCGGTTCGGTTGGTTTATATGCAATTTGTAATGTTCCATCAGTTTGATCCAAACATTTGATTTGTGCCTTGCTTGGTCCTTCGATTGACAATGATAAACCACCATAGCCAGCATCTCGTGCATCAATTATGAATATATTATCCATGTGGGTTTTTGCTTCGGATAATGCACCGGACACCTTTACCTTTTTGGCATTACCAACTTCTTTTTCCGAAACGGTTATTTTGAATGGTGAATTTTTAATTTGATTGCCCATACGTTTAACACTAACAACATGTTCACCAGTTTCACGTGGTGTAAATGAAACACCAATATTTCCGGACGGTAAACGTTTCAAAAAGCATGGTTCCTCAAGTCCAGATGGTGTCATAATAATTGCATTCAATGAACGTAAATCAGCATCGGTTAAAACACCCGGCAAAGTTACTTGAGAACTTGAGCTAATTGAAATTTGATTTCTTTTTTTAACATCACCCTCAACTGTACATAAGAAAGGTGATCCATTTATATGCTTGTCACCAAATCGAACCGATACATTATAATCACCAGGTTCAGTTGGTAAAAATGAAACAGATATTGTTCCATCTTTGTTGTCCGTGTAGGAGACCTGTTGCATGGAGACATAAATAACATTTATTGAATTTGAAAACTTGAAAATATTTACTCTCAATTACCTTTGCTTTGCTGGGCCCATCAACAGAAAGCGATAACAATGGAGCGCCAGCACCTTTCGTTGAAATAGTGAAATTGCACGGTTGACCGCATTTTCCAGTTGTTAATCCAGAACCATATGCTGTGATGCAACCACTTGTTATTGAATCCACGTGAAATTTGTATGGTGAGCCTGAATATTAATCAGATTTTATCCAAAATTCCACATTTTTTTATCCAGATGTAGTTTTTTTTTTTACCTTCAACCGGAACACCATTGTGCAATAACACCAATTCGTGCACACCATCTTCTGTTGGATCGTATTGAATACGAACCGTTCCATCGCGATTATCTTCGATAATTGGTAAATCGACTTTTCCGCTGGGCATTTTTATTTGGGCTGTAATAAAATCAAATAAAAACTAAAAAATAACAAATGATTCTTTTTAGAATTTTCGCTCATTCGGCTTTCAAACGGCCGACATTTCGAATGAAATGTTTTCACAATTTGTAAAACTTTTGACAGAACATAAATAATTAATAAATCTAATCAAAATTCAAATATATGAATGCATTGGATGGGCAAATGGGTTACTTTGTAGCATCAATGCTGCCAATGAGACAATAATATTCCCCGAGGCTATAAAGCGACATGTGTCATTCAAAAAAAAAAAAAAAAAGAAAAAAATAATTTCATCAATTTCATGCGAGCCAAACGAACATGAAGGTAAAATCTATTGAAGCTCCATCGGACGAAATTATCTAATTCATTTTTTTTATTCGCTCAGCTCGAGAATGAAGAATAAAGAATATAGAATGATGAAAAAATTGTAAGTTCGCCTACGTTAACTCATATCTTTTCACTCTCTTGGCTTTTGATGTATGGTCGCGGCACTTTATCCGTATCCATACAAATTATTCGAGTGTTTGCCGTTGAAATGATGGAAGAATAAAAAAATTTGTGGAACTGAAGAAATGAACAAAATGAAATTGTGAGCGACGCAAAACGAGGTAAAATTTAACAGATTTCGATTGAGTTTTGTCGAAACTTAGAATCGATGATGTATTCATCATCGCATAGCCAGAATTATTGACATCAACAATGTGTGAACAGAAAAAAAGAAAAGAAAAAAGAAATCAAAATGAAAAAGAAAGAAAGAAAAAAAAACTAAATTAAAATTTGCCAAATCCCCAAACTGTACAATATTGTCGATTGCAGTGACAATTTTTTCTATTCACATTTGTCAATTGCATTTGGTGGATTGCAAGCATGAAACATTTATTTAATTTGAAACTGCATTCAAATTATTTTAATTGCTAATTATTAGTTAAAACTGATGGCTTCACTATTAAATTGAATGCTAATGTCTAATTATGTTTCGAACGATTTTTGTTTGTAAACGTGATTCAAATGCAGCTAAATGTGAATATGCGACCATTAAATGAATTACAGCTTGCAAATTGCAATGAACGAATATATTATAAATGATACCATAATATTTTGAATGAATGCAAAGTGTCCGAATTCCGTATGCAGTTGAAGTGGTATGCGATTTTACTTGATTTCAAAGAAAATTCAGCGGTGCGTAAAAGACAATGTGGCACACAAATTGAATCGTCCCATTTCAATTTCTTTTGATTAATTGCGACTTTAACTGTCCTTCCCCGATTTTTCTTTCTTTTTTTTTTATTAATTTTCTGTTTGCTCATTTTCTACTTCTTCTTCTTCTTCTTCTTCTTCTCCTCCTTTTTCTCTTCATCTGAAATTTATTCCATTTCGTTTTGTACTCGACTGTACGGCAATGATAATAATGTGTGATCAATATCATCGAATACAAAACAAATTATTGCATCGTTGATAGACTTAAATTTATTTTGTTGTTATCGACGAGACTTTTCGTCGGTTTGATGATGTGTTCAAGATGAAAATAAACGGTTTTCTTTTCTTTCTTTCTTTTTTTTTTTGGTGAAAAATACGAGAAAATGTGAATGTTTGCTATTAATTTACGACAAATAAGCAGATAGAAAAAATAATGATAACAATAATAATAATCCAAACGAACGGAACTTCTATTTTTTGCCGAAATTTTGGGCCAAATATATTCGAATGATATGACTGAGGTATTTCCGTTATATCTGTTGCGAATCGCAAATCGCAAATGGAAAGCAATAAATTTAAATTAAATTGCATATTTGTGTTGTTTTTTTTTTTTCATTCACTTGCTTGAAGTATACCTTGGTGTGTTTGTATTTGATATTGTGATAGAAAATTTGTTGCGTTAAAATCACTTCCAGGCACTTTGTTCGTTAGATCTTGTTCTAGGCAAAACACTTGGACTTTTTGTTCAGAATCGAATTCGGACACAGTAAAGTTCAATTTTAAATCTTTATAAAATTCACTCAATTGCTCCCATGTGACGTCCTTCTTTTCTTCGCCAGGTCTGTGCATCAACCACATTCTTTCTTTATTAATCGACAATTCAATTTCAACAATAAATTTCAATTTCAAGAAATAATATTTGGTTACACTGAAAATTTGTAGGGAAACGTTCGATTGCTCTTTTCTTTTTATTTCCGTTAACGAAATCGGTCCACGTGATTCTTAGGAAAAGTGTACATCAAATTTGACCATTCCGAAATGGAAATCACTTTTCTTTCAACAATTCCTGTTTTTTTTCTTCTGATAATTATTCTGGTGGGCACATCTTTTGTATGTGCCAGATTCATTAAAATGAGAAGGGCGTCTTATCGCTTATTTGAAAATGAAATACAAAAAAAAAAAGAAAAAGAAAATGCGACGTGGCCACGTACATATTATTGATAAACACTCACAGCTCGATCCGATATATAGTTTTAATTCACGAACAAATGGAGAACAGAAGATAAATTAAAACTGGAAAAACACTTATTAACAATCAATTGATATCTTAAGTTCCACTTGTGCGTAATATATATGCAAATATTTCGGATCGAAAGGAAGAGCAGAAAGGTGCAAAATTATGATTAAGAAAAAAAGAGTTCAAAAAGAAATGAGAATCGAACGCGGGAAAATGGATAAAGATTAAAAAAGTTTCGGTGCGCGCGAATTCATTTCAAAAGTCAATTTGTATTCGATGATCAAAATTGAAAATACCCGTCTATACGTTAACACAGACCACTTGTGAATGAGAGGAGCGAACATCTTGGTCTCGTCATAATCTCCCCGAAATATATTCGAACATCACATTGAATTTTATTTTTCATACATTTAGTCGAACATGGAATGCTGATCTGTTATTTTGCCATTCTCTTTTCGTTTTGCTTAATTTTTTGCGTAATTTTTTTCCTTTTTTTTTTT
>GL501517.1:4093574-4106922 GCA_000149185.1 Mayetiola destructor
AAATAATTTTCTTTTATTTTTCAGTTGTCAGTTGCTTGGCTTGTGTGTTATTTTTGGTTAAATCGCAATTTTTCACGCATTTATTTCAATGCAACAAAATTCTACAACGAGTGACCAATCATCCAAATACCAATTTACGAATGGGTTTTCCAGGCACCCAATTATTTAGCAAAAATCTAATGTAAGAAAATGATTTAGAATGTTTCGCACTCGACTATTTTATTCAATTAATGGCAAGGAAACGGTTTGACGTTATACAATTTGGCCTGGCTGATATTCATGTTCATTTGAATATTCTTATAAATTCATAATTCATTGGAAATGTTTGAATCTCTTGAATAACATCCAAAAATTCGAAAATCTTAATAGAAACATAATTCATTCATATTCCATTTGGCAATTGCACATCTATGGAAAATGGCAGTATGTTTTGTCTATTTCATCAAGCAAGAAACTTGATGCGCATCATTGAATAGCATCCAAATTTAGTTTTGAGTATGAAATGAAAATCAAATTATGATTTTTCTTTTATTTGGACGTTGGATGATTTTTCCAAATACTTTAGACTTTTTTCGGTTCTTTGTTTTTGTATTATTATTTTTTTTCTTTTTTTCTTTTTCATTTTATCATCGTTTATAATCGTAGAACGGTCGTTTGCTTTATGCGACAAATACAAATCTCTTTTGATCTTCTGGATCACACTTTACAACTGAATCAAAAAGTCGAATACGAAAATGAAGACGAAAAATCAAAAACGAAAAAACACATGGAAATGGCCGTCAACACTCGATATCTCGTTCTTTTCTATTTTTGAAAAATTCGGCTTTCGGCAATCAATTTGTTGAAATATTTTTGGATAAAATGCCGCTTTAATTGTGAACCACTAAACTACCGACTTTTCTTTTTCTTCTTCTTCTTCCCATTCGTTTCGTTTTAGTTGAAATGACATCGTCAATCTAGCGTATAAAATTTGAAATTTTGAATCAATGGCTAACGCATACATGTTTAATATTCAGCCAAATGATTAGAATATAAGAAAAAATTCTTTCGGCATATTTCATGCTCCGTATGGATTTTATTGTTGTTCGACTGAGATAAACGAGTGTGAATCATTGGATTTTTGGCGCGAAGTAACAATGGAACCAAGTTTAAGTTCCGACAATGCGATACACTCTTTTTACTCAAGACAAACTATTGCATGGAAATATTCCGCATTTGAAATAAATTTGTTCATTACACAGTTTAACTTAACATTAATAAGCATCATTCCATTGCGAATGGAAATGCTTCGATGCACCACCCAATACATACTCTATGCAACATGCAATAAATAAAACTTGATGATTTTGATTGGAAATTTTCGGTTTGGCTGTTTTCCATCATCAGCAAAACACTTTTTGCTTAATAAATATTTTGTCAATATTCAATTGATTTGGCTAATGTTCGAAAAATTCAATTTAAAACAAAAAGCAAAAATTAATTTGATTTCTTATATCAAGCAAATATTATGATGTAATTTATTAGTGTTGCTTAGCGCAAATAGTGCTATTTATATATCTTTTATCCTTTCATTGGCCTGGGAAATTTTCGATGCGTTTCATTTTGCATGAAGATACATATTAGTAATTAATCAAAGGATCGATCCTCGATTCCTGACTAACAATTTCATTATAAATTTGATGGGCGATTGGCGACTGTATTTTTTTCTTCTTTTTTTTATAGGTTTTTACGTTCTACATGATGCGACCTTTGAATATCTTTGTCCTTCTATATTAGCATTCATTAGAACATTTTTATTCGACCGAAATGCCATCAACGGCGATCTCGTTATTGCTATTGATGTGTTATATATTGTTGTTATAGAGTGAAAATGATTCATTTACCTTTTATTTGTTCAACTGGATGCGATAGAGGCAATCTGTTGAAATATATTCTTCCATATTGTTCGGTTGGACATGAGTGTGTATCATTTGTTGATGATCGAGTTGTGCTTTCGTTTGTATCAATGCTACCATTTTTCGTAGTGTCCTTAAAAAGAAAAGAAAAAAAAACAACAAACAAAATGATGAAAGAAAAATACAATTTTAACAATCATAATAATAATAAATTAAATAAAACATTTTATAGAAAAAGTAACGGCCAATGCATACAAAGTACAAAGGTAATGCGGTTCCGGAAATTCCGTAACGGCGCCAGTGACAAATGCATTTCATAAAATATGTTCCGAGAACATCCCTCAACAACAAACACGGGCTTCATTGCGGCGCTGAACGTGTCAATTCGGTTTTATTCAAACTCTTTTTTTTTCTTTTTGCTTTAATTTTATGCGCATTATAGCTGCGGTTCATTTAAAAATAGATTGATCATGTGAACCAATCACTGTATTCTCATACAAGTGTTTTTTGTTCGTTTTTTTTTCTCCCGAATTTATGAATTCCCATTGTCACTTGACATCTTCATGGTAATAAAAATTTATTGCATTTCTCTTGTTGACACACAACAACGAAATCCATTGTGGTCTACCGATTTTGCCTACCTCAATGACAAGACTGATGTCCGATTGTCGTGAAGATTGCCTTTGGTCGGTACTCAATGGTGTACTGTCCTTTGTTTGATCAATTGTCAACAGAAATGGGCTGTTTAATCGAAAAAATAGATAGAATTAAATTCTATAGTCGATGAGAATTTGATTGAACGTTTGATAAATGAACTCACCTTGAGCTAACATGCTGATGAGCAAATTTAACGGTTATCACAATTGATCGTTCATTTGGTGGAATAAAATTAACAGTGTACAATCCACCGCCTTTATTTACAATAAAAACATTATCCACCGGAATTCCATGCATATTAAATATACAAACGGATACGATTCCTGTACCAGCTTCGGATACATCTATGTTAAAATGGGTTGCTTCGCCAGCTTTTAATCGAAGTCCAGCAAATGCTGGCCCAAATACTTTCACCTTTTCGGGGAAAGCGGTATGCATTTGGTCATTTGGAATGTTCTTATCGGACACAGGCGGTACGTATACTTTTTGTTTTATCGATAATGGAATTCCGCCATAATAAATTTTTGTTAAATAGTTTCCTGGATTTTGCACCGTTAAATGAATCGTATGGATGTGATCATCGTTGTTAGTGGTGAATGTTACCGGTATCTTTTCACCAGTCTCCTCATGAATTAAGTACACATTCAATTCGGCTATATCCAAAGCTGAAGCATCAACAATGAAACTATTTGGCACATTTAATTTGGTTTTGGTTTCGAACCAATCGCCATAGACTTTGAGTTTTGAGACATTTGGTGGAGTTGCCACATAAATACGATATGGAGATTGAGCACTAGCTACACCACCATAATTCACTTCGACCACGTGTGGAAGTGTTGTTTTTGGTGTATACGTGCAATGTGTTATGCCCGTTTCTTTGCTTTTGGTTGTTGTAAATGGTAGACAATTACCCAGTGTATCCTGAATCTGATGTATATAAGAAAAGAAAAAAAAAATTTAAATTTTTTAATTTCTCACGACGAAAAACACATTTGGATCACCGATCACCCAAATCACTCACCTTTATTTGTAGATCAGCCATACCGGCCGCATGTGTATCAATTTTGAATTCAGTACTGCAGCCTAAAATGACACCATGGGCTTGTATGCCAGGTCCATGGCATTCGACCAAATCCGGTCGAAAATTTGATTTAGGTAAGATTTGTGCGATAAACGGACTATTGCTAATATCCTCGTTATCACACAAAATATGAATAGCATATTCCCCGGATACTGTCGGTAAATATCGAACCAATGCTGAACCATCACCATTGTCATGACACTCGATTTCGGCCTGAAATCATTAATAATAATTGAACCAATGAATAATGAAAATCGAATAAATAATTAATCGTTGTACAAATGTTTTACCTGTGATGGTCCAGCAATACTGAAACCAAGCGCACCTGTTTCACCATTCATTTCAACAATGAATGCGGCTGCATATCCAACAATGCCATTTTGTAGACCGGGACCATAGGCAATAATGGAAGATTGGCTACGCGGTCCAACATTAAGCTCAAATGGTGATTTTGGTACATCGCTATTCTTTCCAAATTTTACCATTATCACATAACGTCCCTCTTTCGTTGGATAATAATGGCATTCGTATAAATCATCTTTTACATGTTTAATATCAACATTTTGGTTTATTCCGCCTGGACCAACGATTTTCACCTCTGGCGATCCAATGCCAGCTCCAGTTGTATGAATGAAAAAAATTGCATCATCACCACAGCGAATGCCCTTCGATTGAATACCGCGACCTTTAACACGTACTTTTCGTGGATCACATACTAAACGTTGGGTGTGTGTGTGTGTTTGTTTTTTTTTCAAATCATTCGATTAAAATTGTCTCGCAAATCAACAATATAATAATTCGATGCACTTACAAGGAGCTATTTTGACGCCAAACGGACTATTTTTGATGGGAATTCCAGCAAAAAAAATATTTACTGAATGTAAACCAACTAAATTTGAAATATATTCACATCTCCAACGATTCGGTTCAATTTGGCGTACTTTTACTGGTACCGTTGTTTTATGACCAGCCGGATCCAAAACTATAACTTCTGGAATACCGGTGCTTGTATCTGTAAAGTAAGTAGTAATAAAGTATAAGCTAACGTAAATGTAATTTATTGCCTAGAATTTCTAATTGGCCCTTACCGTCTGCTGTTATTTCGAAAAATGTTGTCCGTCCAACATGATTGCCATCCGATTGTAATCCGGGACCGGATGCTTTTACTTTAGATATATCACCGGGACTATTTTCAGCCACTTGTACACTGAATGGACTATTTGGAATATCTTTGCCCAGAAAGGTAACGAATATTTTGTAATCGCCTCCAATTTTTGGTATGTATGACACTGAATAAGATAGCTTGTCGTCATTATTGAATCGAATATCAGCTTTTTCTGTAATTCCATTTGGTGCCCGGACAGTGACATCAATCGAACCTGAAATCAAACATTGCTCTTGCATCGGCATCAAAATGATCAAAAAAAAAAAAAATAATAATCCAAAATGAATATACCTTTACCAGCGGCCGCTGTTTCAACAGTAAAGTTGGCCGGTGCATAAGCAATCGGCCCAATCGGTGAAATCCCAGGCCCATACGCTGATATTCTATATACACGACCAAAATAAACATATCGAAATCATTTCAAATATATAACACATCGAATAAAGTGAACGAATCGAATGACAAACCGATTTGAGATGTATTTAGCGCGCAACGGAGCACCCGAACGTAGTTTGGCCATTGGAAATTGACACAAATAAGTGAGAAGACATTTTTCGGTTGCTTTTCCAGTGATAATCTCTTCAGGTGTAACAAACATTTGAATATCTAACCAATCTTTAGCTAATTGCATTGCTTCTTGTGTATTTTTCAAATAATTAGTTATGTTCCATGTATTCCAATCAACACATAAACCTGGTGCGATTGCATTAACCAAAGCACCGATCGGTGTACCATTTTTCCAATCGGTTGAAAAGTTTTGAATCGATAATTTTGGAATTTTATTCTGGATCCATTGCAAAAGTCTAATTTATATGAGAGCAAAATTTTCAGGCACACAAACAATAAAGAAAATGAGGCTAAAAACTGAATTCCGAAATTGCAATACTAATATAAATTCACTCACTTGTGTCTCATCGAATCGTTTGATCCATTTATGTGTATTGAGTCAGAGCTCTCTAATGCAACCAAACTGATGGAATAATGCATAATGAGTGTCCATATCAATTTTAAAATTGTCTCTGTATCACCATCAACCAAACGCTGTGTCTCTTTAAAAATGGATTGTTGAATGTTTGAATGCTTGAACGAAACTACTAGTGAACTTACCTAATCCATTACAAATGTCAACATTATCGGCTTTGAAACCTTCAATAGCCGCATTAACACGATCTAACGGACCGTCCTGTAGATCAATGGGAATCTTTATACTCGTCAGACATTCAAGTAGCATACATAAAACAGTGCCATCCCTCAGATCTGATTTAAGATTGGTAATTGTGTGCGATTTTTTTTTAATTATAAAATTAATCCATCGCAGAAACGTCTTTGTCTCTTGAACAGTTTCCGTTTTTGGATCATTCTTTTCCTTCCATTTTGGACTCATCACGGTTTTTTTTCTCTCTCTGAATTGTCTAAACTATCAGTTATCTATTATTATTTCAGCACATTATGTTTTCGAATTTGGTATTTCAGATAAATCCAATGGAAATGCTTTGTAATGTATGTAATATTGTTGTCACCACAATAAAAAAAATAAAAAAATGTGTACTCAACACAGTATCCGTTGACCAATCGAACATACGTTTCCAAAAATGGACAATGCAAAAACGTAGTCACTAGTCAAACACAAATTTTTGTTCACAAACACACAAAACTGAGCCGATAAACAAACATTTAAATACCAATTGCACGTTATTTTTGCAATAAATTCCAAAAAACTTTTTTTGCTCAAATTGTTGATTTCGTATAGAAAAGCAAAGAAATATCTGTTGTTCACTTGTTCACGCGATGCTCTCTGTTCAATGCTATTATGTTTGTGTAGCAATGTTATATGAATTCTTTTTTTTTTTATTTTAAATAAAAATACATCGATACCATTTGAATATGAATGTAAAAAGTTTAAACTCATACACTCAATTGGACACAATCTAAACGTTTTTCTCACTCTTTGGGTCTCTATTTATAGATAATATAGAATTCGAATAGAAATACATTCTCCCGAATTGAACTTGACAACACATAGTCGCAACAATTCAAGCACCGCATCTAATCCGAGATGATTCACCAAATAAAACGATGAATCCTGTAGGAAAATAATAGGAATCGAAACATCACGATTTTCATCGCCATTTACAGTATAATATTAACAATATTGTCGCATCATTCGTTGGTCACATAGTTTTTTTCGTTTTTTCTATTTTGTAGTAGGCAAGGGGAAATTTTGTTGTGTTTGTCATTTCTAATGATTATTCTGTATTTGCTTGGAGGTCAAAAATCTTCTGTACACATAGAAACATACAAAAAAAAACAAATTCCGGCAGATGGATGTCGGAAAATTCCTATGTATAATAATAATAATATGTAAAATTAACGTAAAGTATAAAAATTAAATCACAATGCAATTTAAGGAAATCCAATGTACGCTGAATTGATATCTTTTGCGCCTAACGATTTTTTGCTGAATTGAAAATGCGTTGATATTTGTAGTGTTTCGACTGTGTGCCGATTCATTTATTTACTTTTTCTTATAATTTTGCATAGATTTATCAAATTCTAAAATTCTATCATTTCTTTTTGGGCTTTTTGGGCTTTTTGTGCTTTCGAGTAATTTTGGTTTTTTGTAAATCTTTTTTTATATCTTCTTTTTTCGGTGTGTTTTCTTTTGGAACCATTTTATTATCATCGAGTTCGGATCGAATTTGAGATAGCATTGCTTTAGATAAAACGCCTTTTCTAATCAAATAATCGCTCAAACGTTCATTTTTCAGACGATCAGACGACGTTGTGACTGAGCTCGTACCTATTTTGCTTGATTCATTCACAATCCTGTGTTTGTTAGCCAATTCTTGAACTGAAAAAGAGAAACCAAACGATTCAAGTGAATTGAATAAATTCAATGATTCAATTATTATTATACTTTTATTCATTTACCTTGGGAATTTTTTTCAGCGTCTTTTAGAAGTTTGGTAACATTTGCCAGACCCTTTTGAATTAATTCGTCCAGTTGAGCTTGGGCCATACGAATATCTTCACCATGTGGAAATTTATCCAAAAAACGGTAACTCAGCCATAAATAAATGTCCATGACATCGAATATATTTTCTAATTGAACCAAATCGGCTATTGTTTTTGGCAAACCCACTGGTAACGCACAATTCTTTGCCACAAAATCGAATGTGATTGATTCGTTTTTACTAACTTGATTAGCAAACTAAAAAGCCCCCCAAAAAAAAAAAAAAAATAAAATAATTAATAAATGAATAAATGTATGAAAGTTGTTCGTCGTGGAAAATAAACAACATCATGTTGACTTTACCTTTGTAAACATAGCGCAAACAAAGGGCTGATTACGATTGACAGGCGCACAACAAAACGAATAACGCGATCTCAATGATAGATTTATATGCTGAATACTTTCGGCTAAAAATTTAAAATCCTCAATCATACACATGAAATATAAATCATGATTTAATGTTGATAATGATTTGAAAATATCCTGAAATTGTACAATCGAAAGAATTTAAATGAAAAAAATTGATAATCAATTTCTTTGTACAATGGAAAATGAGAATAATTCACATACAATTAAGTTGCTCATTGAGGAATCGGGCAAATGAAAAGCATATAGTTCGATTTGTTCAGCTGTTGGATGAAGACCGGCTTGTGTGATGGGTTCAGGATTCTGTGACAGAAGATATTTCAATGTAACTATGTCGGTCGGCTTGAATGTTGTCACATAGCCGTGTTCCCATTTGGTACCGAAACGTCCCGCACGACCAGCTATCTGTAATGCCATCGATACAGATAGACTTTGTATTTCTTTTTCACCTTTTTCATTGATTTGCAGCTTAACAACTGAATAGAAAATGATTCTCCGTATGCTCCTACGTTATGTACGAAAGTGATCGTTATTTTTTATTTTTTTTAATGTGAAAATTTGAAAATTTAAAGAAAAAAAAAAAGAAGAAAACTTACAGATTCAAACCCATTCCAATGGCATCAGTTGCGACCATTATTTTACATGGATTATTCGGGTCATTAAACTTGGCTGCTTGTGCTAATTTTGTGTTTGGCGGTAAACTTCCATAAATGACGGCCACTTCTTTCCCTCTGTGCGGGAATGATTTGAAAATGAACAAAAACAAAACCTAGATCAAAACTAAAAACCACATGAACACTTCTCTAACTGAACTTACAGTTTTTCGATTTCTCTTGAAACTTCGTAGATGTCATTTTTATTGAAGCAGACGATACAATCGCCCTCTTGAAGATTTGAAAACGATTCAAGCGCCTTATCTTCGACTGTCATCGGCGTCAATCGATCATAATGTTTGTATTCGAGAATTTCACCGGTCGCCAAACACAATTGCTCAATTAAATCCCTCGTACCGGCTTCACCGCAAATATGCACCTCGTCCGCATTTATGCCCAGGAATGCTCTCGTCCATGCCCATCCACGGCATTGATCTTTTATCATTTGGATTTCATCTATAATCGCTACTTCATCTGAAATAAATGTTCGAATGTGTTGACTTTGCTCGAATTTTGGTGGGGAAAATAGCAAAAACAAAACGAAACGAAATACAAACATGCAACTTCAACTGGTGCCATTTCGACAGTAATTGCTACATGATTAGCTTGTGAACGGTTTGGATTTCCAAAACGTCGCTCTTCGCCAGTTATAAGATCACAAACGGTTCCCTGAAAATGATAAATATTTGAAAAAAAAAAAACGAATTGTATTCACAACTAACCTGTTCGTTGCTCCTTTGATAAACTTCCATGGCTAATAATTTCAATGGTCCACAGTAGATTCCTGATTTGGAATTTAAAAACCGTTGCATCGCCTTGTATGTTTTGCCCGAATTCGTTGGACCAGCATGGAATATAATTTTTCTTTGTTTGTTGCGCGTTATCGGATACCATTTTGATGGATCCGACAAATCGGATATTGCCCTTAAATCACCCATACAATTCAAATGTGGAAAAATATCCTGTGAATATTTCAAAAAATACGGAAACAAATCGTCTGCATGGGCAGATTTGTTGATCACATCGAACAATTTAATATAAAGTTCGGGCGATATTTTGTCTTTATCGAAACAATATTTTCGAAAGCTAGCGAATGCTTCACGCTGTAAATGTTCTGAAAATTAGATTGATTTCACAACATTAAAACAAATAATAAATTATTATCGGAAATGTAATTGAAAATTGTATACCATCTATTCCATTTTCCTCGCATAGTTCACGAATAGCAGGTTTTTTATAAAATAGATTCAATGCCTCCAGAATTTGAGACTTTGTAACCTCACCGGTTAACTCTATGGCCTCTTGTGAGCCTGGTCCCTGTCTCACATTACCAGGCCGAAATAGTTTTGATATGCTAAATTCTTCATCATCACCATCGTTAGTTTTTCGGCCCCGTACAAAATATGATTTCACAATAAATTGTGGATTGGCATCAGACTGGCTGAGAAAATTTTTTCGAAGTAATTTACTGCTAAATATCATCCGTTGAGATAATTTCCACATTTTTATTTGAAAATTACACCCTGCGATGTGGAAAAACTTTGAATGCTTTCCATAAATTGGAATTTTTGTTGACTAAATATACACAATATCCCGTTCACAACAGACTAACCGATGATACATGCTTGATATATAACCGCAATGTGACTCGATAATATATTTTTGACATTTCTCTCATATGTATAATTTACATTTGAATCGCAAAAAATGTATTTTCTGGAATGATTGTTTTTTTATTTTCCTTTTCCCGGTAGCACGACTATCATCAACCCAAAGAAATTGACCCAAATTCATATTGAAGCAAAATATTCTCTTGAATATGTATAATGGATGAATTTGGTAAAGAATAAAAGAAAATTCTAGCATTTCATGAGCGGCCGCTGAAAAATGTGAAATATTTGAACGCATTCATTGAGCAACACTGAGCAACACAATTGTTCGCACATGTACGTCTGTCAAGCATTCGAATAACATTAGAAAGACATAACCTATGTTTTGGAACATTTCATTGTTTTGATGTTCCGTACTTACATACAATTATCCCGCAAACTGTGTAGTGAATTTTATTTAAAAAAAAGAAGAATTATACCATTTTCATTCAGAAAAGATGTCGTCGTGGAAAAAAGCAGCAAAATCACATCAAAAAACACACAGAGAACGTCATCAGCCAGCGGCTCGACGACAGTTCGGTTTACTTGAAAAGAAAAAAGACTATCAACTTCGTGCCAAAGACAAAAATGAAAAGAAAGAAACGTTGAAATTGTTAAGTAAACGTGCGCTTAATCGAAATCCAGATGAATTTTATCATCATATGATCAATTCGCGTATGCTAGACGATGTAAGTTGAATGTTCATTTGAACAAAAAACAAAAAACAAAAATCCAAGAACAAAAACAATTTGAAAAAGTAATTTTATTTTTGTTTCGTTGTTTGTTTGATTTGTCAGGAACATCATGAAAACGAAGCTGAGGATGAACATACACCTGAACAAATCCAACTGATGCAAACACAAGATGTTAAATACATAACGATGAAACGAACCATCGAAGCGAATAGAATTAAGCGAATGCAATCCGAATTGCATATGTTGGATGCAGCAAATCATGTAAAAAATACGCATATTTTCTTCACTGACAACGACGAAGAAATGGATAAAGACTTTGATTTAGCGAAACGCTTGGATACACATCCCTCAATGTTGTATCGACGCACAAATCGGCCACGTTTGGCTGATTTAAGCAAATTGATGGTGAGCGACGCCGATGTTAAGGTGAGTTTTTGTTTTGGATTATTTGTCTTTTTCGCACTTTATGCGATTCGGTTTGACTTTAATTCATTATTTTCCGGGGGGTTTTTTTTTTGATCTCCTTCATCTATCTTTGCAGACGGTAAAAAAATTATCGAAAAAACGTGAAGAAGCTTATAACGAACTGAAAAATCGTATCGAACGTGAAAAAATGTTGACGGTTGTTCAACAAAAACTAAATCTTAAGCGAACATTACAACAAAAACGTCTTCTAGATCCAAAGCGTATCGCACCAGCAACAAAAGAATCGGCGCCTGTTTATTTTTTCAAATACGAAAGAAAGAAATAAAAAAATTACAAATTGATATTCAGAATAAATGAAAGCATTCTTTTTTCATTTGCCAATTTTTTTCCATCCAGCATATTCAATATATGCAACAAGTAGCCCATTCGGACGGGACAAACAGGCCCCACAGACAGAACATTTAGAATAGAATGTTATTATTATTTGACCATTGTTTCGCATCAATCGGCGACAATGAATATAATCGCAAATCCAACACGCATTGCCCATAATTTAGAAAATTAAAATTAAAAAAAAAAGAAACAAATCCAATGAAATCGGATACAAATTGTATTTTCATAATTATTTGTTGTCGTAACGCCCAAAGATCAAACCAATCAATCAGTTGCGCATTCTTTTCGTCAAATTAATTTTTTAACTAAAAATAACGCAAGCGCACAGTTCAAATAACCTCATGCTACTAATTAAATTTTTACGCATGCCACATAATGTTGACTAAAGCCAAAGATGATCCGAAGAAATGACGGGGTTCTTTTTCACGATCAATAGCGGAGAAAAAGAGAGAAAGAGAGAAAGAGAGAGAGAGAGAGAGAGAGAGAGATAGGAAAAAAATGAGAGAGCGAAAAAAAAAACAACAAATATAATTATTTTTCTGTCTTTATGACTTTTTGTTTGGAGTGCAGTGGCATTGAATGATCGAATATTGGCTGAATCATGACGACAGTGTTGAAAAACGAAATAAATGTGTATTGGAATGGAACAAATTTCGTTCATTTAATAACAGACAGATTATGAAATTTTGTATTTTTCGTTTTATTTCATCTATGGACGCGTCATCTCAACCGTACCGTATGCACATTCATTAGATTTGTTCAGGATGTTTGAGATCGGATTTTATTGATTGCATAAGCAGTGTGCCAAATATATGTTTCTGTATATGGCTGCAGTTTTTTTTCTTCCAACGATAACATCAGCTCACATTATTTTCGCAATTCAAATGAAAAAATCGATACTTATTTGTCGACATGTAAAAAATCTTTCAGAATTTCAGCGGATAAAAAAGAAGAAACAAAAATCCGGTAGCGAAAAAAATTTGTCCAAATATTACCGACAAACGAATCCAAATTTTACACACATGTGGACACCAAAGGATGTTTTGGTTCAATTCTTGTGTGTTTTCTGTTGTTGCTTCCTTTTTTTTCGCCTTTGAGCATCTTTAAATGTGACAAAGCGTTCAGCGATCGTTTTCTATTCCATTTCTTTCTATTCCATTTTCACTTAGTTCTTAACGCTTTGGTTCGTTTAAAATTGAAATTGATTTTTCTTTTTTATTGTAATATTGTAGCTACTGTATTTGGAGGTTCGCATGTTGTGGGTGTCACATATCGTAACGAATAAATAACATTTTATTTTTATTCTTTTTGTTTTTCGGTAAAGAAGAAAAGTATTTCAAAGAAAATATTGCGAC
>GL501517.1:4115447-4127415 GCA_000149185.1 Mayetiola destructor
AAATAATATAATAAATAATAATTATAATAATAATAATAATAATAATAATAATAATAATAATAATAATAATAATAATAATAATAATAATAATGATAATAACAAGAATAATTAAGAATGAACATCGACAATTTTTCAATACATTTGAAATTTCTGTTGCATTTGATACGAATTGTGTTTTGTGTTTCGAGATAGAGCGAAGTGTTGAAACGTAAAATCAGCTATCATATGCATTTCGACCTCATAGACATACAAATATATATATATACATCAAATATGTAAAATATTATCATTATTTGCTATGAATGAGTAACATTTGAATTAGGTTATTTAATGTGTCAGTTCAAATATGATAAGGATACGATACGGATATTTGTGTTTTGTTTTTGTTTTTTTTTGCTTTCTTTCTTCTACGATCTGAACTGTGGCAGTGTGTTTGTGTGTGTGGTTTTTTTCTCTCTCTGTTGATGTTTCACATTTCATTTCGGTTCTTGTTCATTCTCATACGGAATATCTTCTTCCGTTATTTCTTTGGTTATTATTCTGGGCTGCAATTTCTAGCCGATCGAATTGTGAGCCCAACGAATTGCCGACATCAATCGTTTCTTTTTTTTTTTTTTTTTTGGTTCACGATTTGATCTTTTTGATGTTATTGAGCTATGACATTTTGACATTATTCTATCGCATCAGTGAGATTCTGATGTTTGGATCGTTTACATAGTTTCAATTATTATTATTATGACGATTGTGTGGACATAAAAACAATTCAATTGAAATGAAATAGAAGAAGAAACCAAAACGATTGAATCGATTATTGTGAACAAACTCCCTTTTCAGTTTCGAATAAAATGAAAAATTCGGATCGCACAATGAAACAATAAAAACAATCAATAGACTCCTTTCAATATTCCAATGATGAATTCACGTAATGTTTGGCAACTCAACAATTCACACACACATACACACACACACACGTGAATGAAATGGAAAAAACGGAACAAATCATACTAATGTGCTATCATTGCTCATTATTATATTTATGTGGCTGATGTGCTAGGTCGGTCTTTAATTTTGAATATTTTTAATTGGCCTAACAGCTCTGAAATGGTGGATATTTCATAGATTTTTTTTTTTTTGGTTTTGTTCGTTTTACATAAACAATTACCACTTGGCATGATTATGGATGTGGAAAGACTTTTACGGTAGCCGCACGATGGAAGTTGGAAGTGTTCGCTGTGGTAATATATAAACACAAATAATACTTTTGGTTTTTTATTAATGAACATGGGTTCTTTGGCGGTTAAAACAACAGACACTCATCCGTACTGACCAAAAAAACATACAAAGAGAGAGAGAAAAAAAAATAACAAAACATAAATTGCGTGCGGTGAAAGACGAAAACTATCTGGAGAGGAAAAAAGCACAAGCAGAAGAAGAAGTATGAGAAGAAGAAGAAGAAGAAAAATCAAACGCAACGAACAAATGTCAAGCAAACAAAAACTGAACAAATATTGAAACATTAAATCTGTAGGCTTGCTCAAATCTATGAGGTCCATTGCTACCGTATATTGATGTTGAAATTTCTCTCTTATTTTATGTGTGTTTTGTTTGTCTGCTGTTCCTTGTTCCTTGCCATCCAACAATCCACGATATTTAGATTTTGTGTCGATACATCTTTGTTGTGTGTGCGTATGAATTTTTGTTTTTTTTTTTTTATTTTGTTTTATTTTCTTGTTCAGTCACTTGAATAGCTCTATCAACACCCATTGTTTGATCCATTTTAATGGCTTACAAATGAACCATCCATCCTATGCATATATAGCACAACACGCACTATTCAATATTCACATGGATCGAATGTACAAATCAATCCTAATGGACGATTCAAGCGTTACCAGATACATTTGTCGGTTGATTTGAACAAATAGCGACAATCCATAGTCAAATGTTCAAAATAAATAAAACAAATAATAACCGCATCTATGAATGTATAATGTATATTACAATCCGGTGGCAAGAACATTAAGTATTTTATAACCATGCATGGCAATGCCATTGTAAATTGAAAATACAATCATATCACCAAATAAAAACCCCAACGTCATAATGCTTAACCGAATCCAATATCCAATAATCCAACAATTCAATACGTATGTGTATGAAACAATAATCGAATTAACACTTTGAAGTCACAATGAAAATGAATGGAATTACAAAATTTGCAAGCAAAAGAAAGAGAAATCACAAAAATGATATGACCACTGTCCTCGAGAAATTGCCAAAGGGAATCATCATCATCATCATCATCATCATCATTCGGCATTGTACATCGGTTCATATGATCTTCGTTATAGCAAATAATCCATTGTTTATTTTAAAATACCAGTTTCAATGTTCGATTGCTTTAGCAGAATAAAGCAACCCAAAATATCGTCTCATTCGAGTGTTGTTTGCGGAAGGTGACTCAAGTACAATATCAATCTTAAGACAATGTCATCAAAATGTTGATGCATGATCAACGTTGGTCTGAGATAAAAGGAAGTGAACGATTGCGCTGATTTGTTTTCATATTTCAAGTAGTTGCGGTAAACGATAAGGAATAAAAGAATAAATACTTTACCGAACTGGAGCCAATAAGTTTTTCAAAAAAAAAAAAAAATGTTTATAGCACTGTGTGGCTCTAATGAATCGATCAAATAGATTTTCTCTCGAATTTTTCCTTGTCTCTTTGTTTTGCGAGCAGATGAAAAAGAAGAAAAAAAAATGGACATAACAAATTTCTAACAGACATTTTTCGGCTACTGATCTTTTCTTTGGGTCAGAAATAAATAATACCTGATTGATGTTTGTTTGTTTGTTTGTTTAGAATTTCATTCGATTTTCAGCATTGAGAGGGATTTGTTTTCGCTAATCTCCAAAGAGACATGCAATTATTTATTATTTATTGGAGACAAGACGATAATCTTGATTTTCACCATTTCAATTGAAGTTCGTTTAAATGCGGCTTCGGAATCATCTGATCGTTTAAAGTGCGAACAAAAGTGTTGTTCTTTGTATGATGGCCACCATTGGTGACAGAGCCATTTATTCAGTGGAAAAATGATCACGATTAGCTCGCCAGCCATCAGCCAACACTTTATTTAAAATGCATTAGAAGAAATCGTTTGGTAAATATGATGTGTTATTTTTATTTTTCCGGAAGATATTTACCGTGCTTTTTGTGTTTGCTCATTTAAAAGTCCACATATGCGGCTACTTCAAGTTTCATAGCTTTAACAATCTAACTGTTCGAATGCCATGCTCATTTTTATTAAATTTTTTTTTTTTATTTATTGTGTACGTTTCGTTGCCATATATTTTTCTCTTAAAACACAACAAACGATGAAATTAACAGGCTGTTTTTCTTCTATTCTATTTCCATGGTTAACACATTTATTGATGATATATGTGTAAATTGTCAATAATTTAGCTGTGATCATATTTGTACAATGTACAATCGTACATACTTTCTTTCTAATCGAGAATCGGTGTTCCATTGAATGTATTTTGTGAAAAGGGCGCATTGGTTTGCGATGCAATTTTTGGGCTAACATTTTGGATCTGTTGAGCTCAAACTAATCGTAGCCATTCGATTCGATTCGATTCGAATACCTTTTTTCTCTTCACCTTCCGTGGAAAGTTTATTTTTATTTTTTTTTTTTTTTGTTTCAAACTGCTAATTACATATTTGTTTGCTTATTATATTGGAACATATTCTCATGTATGCATCATCCCAGCATCGAATGTGGGGCCCACTGTGTGTGACCATTCAACCAAAAAGAAAATTAAATAAAATTGTAGAAAGCATTCAACATTTCTTTTCCATTTGTTTTTTTTTTTTTATTTTTTACTGTTCACGGAAAATACATGTTTTCGATTTAGTAACAGATCTTCAAATAGTGGCACAAATTTGATTGAATACACTAATTGAGTTACTAATCAAAATTAATAAGTTTTCATCGAAAATCGTTGAAAGTTTTGTTTGCCTAAAATGTGTATATGTTACTTTATCGCATTTAAATCGGAACAAAACATTTATTATTGGCACGTCATCAAACACATTGTCAAATGGTGTGGATACCGTGATTTAGTAATTCTCAAACCATCATCAAACTTTCCATCATCTTTGTCTTTTCGCTGTTTTTTCTCAAAACATTTTTTGTTGTTTTTTTTTTTTTTTAAACGCGTTTCTGTAACTGGGAAAGAAGAAAAAAACAAAACAAATAACATAAATTTTTTGGACAAAATAAAATGAACGATAAATGTCCATTTGACGAAACCGTCGGTAAAATTCGATGATGAAATGCACAATGCACATGAACAATGCAACGTGAAATTAATTGGAATTGTCATTTTGATTATTCATTTCATTTGTTCAATGTATTGAATGTGATACGAAATCCGAAATGATTTATTGAGCTGGTCAATTGATCGTCGCAATATTGTGATCTCACACATTTCGCCAGTTTAAATTGACCGAATAGGCTCTAATTATTTGATTTGATTTTAATTGCTTTTTATGCTTTGTCCGAATCAATTTGGCAAAACATAAAAAATAAAAATTGTAATGCATTCATCTCAAATTGCAGCTCACGCTCTGGCACCAAATAGCATTCAAATATACGAAATTATTTCTATTAAGATAAATGGAAATACAAACCCAAATCCATTTTCAATAATATTATTATGATGTCCGCGTCTATGTCTCACAATTGTCGTAATTTACTATTCAAATACGTAAATCAATGAATCTTTGCTATTCAATGAAATGATATTCCTGGTGGTCATGTGCTAGTATGCAGTATGCAGCTTGTGTATAACGAACTGGATTCCCTTTTTTTTTTTTATGATTAATATTATATATTTGAGATTTCGAATGACGGTTATTGATATTGAATCAGATGCAAAATGATGAAATTATTCTAATAAATATGGATTCACTTTTATTTAGTATAAATCACTTTTTAAATCTCATGTCATTTCACGGTTAATTTGTGTGGCCAAGTTCAATCCATTTTAAATCAATTCATTTTCGATGCACGTTTTTGTTTTTCTTCTTTTTTTTTTATTTATTGTTGCGATTCTATATTCATGTTCATCGGTTGTATGATCGGTTTTGAGTTGATCGTATATTGTTTGTGGTCTCTGTTCCCTGTTCCTTTGTGTCTGCTCTTTTTTTTTTTGCTTTTACTTTTTGTGAAATAATTAAGTAATTATCATTTGTTGTGTTATACTTAATAATTTTTCTTGAACCAGAAAAATACAGAGTACACAATCAACGTCCAGACACATAAATATAATTAATTGAATTTGTAAATTGTGATACTGGTTGATTTTATTTCGGCACAGAAATGAATCGTTCTATTGATGATTATGATTATTTTATGAATCAATGCAAAGCAATCCAAAGCATTTGTATTTTGTTTTTTTTTCTTTTTCTTCAATCGTTCACAATTATTATAAATCAATATTATTATTTTTTATCAGACACTTTTAAACATTCATCATTTTTTGCACTCAACGAAAACGATTTAATGTTTTATACACGCAAAAGCACATCAAATACAGCAGCAAAAATTGAAAAAAAAAAACCAAATCAACAGATTATTCAATTATTGTGATCAACTTTCTGACCGAAGTGAATTTCGGAGCCGAAACAAAAAAAAAACAACGAAAATCTAACACTTTATAAGAAAAAAAGATGCAATCCGAACGATGAGTTCCGTGTATATGTTAACGCATTTGAATATCATTGAGCACTAAACTGCTCATAGGTCATCCGTTTACTATTTTCACTTATCCGAATCCCATTCAAAAGTTCAAAGAGGAACTAAAATCATACCGCATCAATTTGCCTGGCTGCAACTCCCACATATACAATTGAAGAATACAAACACGAATGTCAATCGGATTTTTACATTCGGCATTCCATCTCTGTTTAACATTGCTTTTGTGTACGGATGTCTTGTTCGTTGATCGTACGCATTTTTGGTTGTGGTGGTGTGATCGTCGTGTTCGATAGTATCAACGAAACTGTGTGTCGTCGGTACCTCGTGTACTCTATGAGCTCTCCTCTTCATTCAACATTTATTATAAACCAACACAATACAAATAATTCAATGAGTAAAATGTAAAATACATAAGTGAATTGACATGAGGCGTATATCGTACATTCATACATAGTTGAAATATTGTTTCAACTATTTGGTGAGGGTTTTACAACTTATTTTTTTTTTTTTTTTTTTTTTTAAAAATACGCTCAACACTGAACAATAGCCCAGCAATACAAGATGCCACAATAGTATTCCAAATTCCAAAAAATTTCGATCATAATTGCTTTTCATCTCGAGAAATTATGAACCGATTTCGGTCAATTGAATTGAATTTGCTTTTTTATGTGAATGCATTCGATATACAAAGACGGCCTCCAAAATATCCCTATCACAGTCAAATTCATTATAACAATGCAATAGGCATGACAGAAAAATCGTATTGAATTTGACATTATTACAAGCATAAAAATTAAATTTGTTGCTATACATTATACATGTAAGCATCAATCATTGGAATCATTTATTATGTATATATATATATACATTTGTATATATCTGTATTTATTTATTGTACAACGAACGATGTTCGTGTACGATCAATACGAATGACTGATCACATCAACAAACTGAACACTAAACACTGAAAACGATAGGCGGAGCCAAACCGATCTCTATGTGCACGATTGACTGTTAGGTATTTGAATTTTTCTTGTGTTGCTGAAATAAATGTTGCTGGTTTGCTCTGTGTTTTGGATTTAGGTTGTTTCATTGGCATTCAAGTGGGTAACCAATCTTATTGCAGGCTTCATTTGGTTTGTTAATGCATGAGAGAAACGGTGATGTGATGTGGGCTCATGCCTCGCCCTTAGAATTAATTTCAATCGAAAAAATATCCGACAATTTTAGGTGTTCAATTCAAAAAGAGGTGGAATAATAATGAGCCAAAGATAGAAAATGTTAAAATGTATGAAATTTAAGCATTGTATCAATGAAAATTTATTAGAATCACAACGACAATAACAATGTTTATAGTTTATACGATATCTGGCAGATAAATTTGCATCACCCCGTGCATTCATCAATCAAAAAATCTACTAATCTAATGTTTATGATGATTGTTTTTGATTAGTATGTCTGAAGCCATTGGTTTTGCTATTGTTTTATGCTACATATTCCGAACAATTAAATGGAATATCATAATTGAATGAACGCGAAACGATCATTCCATCGTTTAAAGAAAATAAAATGTCGCTTGACTGAAGTTGAAATTCCTCTATTCCACTGTAATAACCATAAACGCAACAACATTTCCATTTTAAAAATAACAAAACATTATTCCATCTGATTTATGTTCAGGTCTGGTTTGTGTATCTCTTAAATCTTCATTAGATATAGCAATTTCAATCAAAATTACCACCATTTCATTAGATTTACTATCTGTTCGTCAATATCAATATTTTTTGTGATGCAGTTTTTTTTTTTCTTTCTTTTTGTATTAATTTAATTTTTTCTTTTTTCGTTTCAATGTCGCTCTTATTTATACGGATGGTTGGGCACACTTGTGACGTTGCAAAAACATATTTCAATCTTTAACTCACCATGAAAATACCTCTTTTCAATATTCACATCTCTTCTGGCAAGACATCCGTTGTGCCATGACAATTTTTTGGTCGTCGTCGCCTAATACACATTTTGAATCATTTTATATAATTCATGTCATCCGAATGTAACGGAATCTTTTTTTCTTTTTTTCTTCCATTTTTCATTCATTTTGATTCTTCCTCCGTATTTCCACCATGGTGAGTGGATTTGAATAAATTCATTTGGAATGAATTGTGTAAGTGAACCGATTCGCATGTATGAAATCAAAATAAAAATTCCAAAACATGCAAAATTCAATTTGTGCACAACGGCTTTTCATTCTAAATGCGAAGAAAAGGAACAAAAAAATAAAGTGGAAAAAAAATTGACGAAAAACGTTTTTCATCTGGTGAGATTTTGATAAAAAAAAAAATAGTTTTTGAAAACTGTAGCCAGAATATCACATGCTTCCATTAATTCAATATGATGGCAGACCAAACCCTAATAATAACATGAGAACGAATCTGTAATTAAACAACCGGCACAGACTGTGTACTTGTGTGGAAAATTTGTCTTCGATTTTTGTTGCTAGTTTTGCCTTTGTTCAATCATTTTTGTAATATTTTATTTGTTTATTTTATTTTTACGTTTGTCTCTTTCGTTTCGAATCATTACGTTTAGAAGTTTTTTTTCTTTTTTACTTTCCCATTCGCGTCTTCCATCAATTTCTTCAAATGTTCCTTATTTTTATTTTTATTTTTTGCACCTTTATGCAGCTTGAATGCGTATTTTTCTTCTCATCAGCGCCAAACGTTTTGTTTTTGCCTTTTGAAAAACCAAAAAAAAAAATGTGTCCCATTCGAGCCCAAACCTCATTGCATATAAAATTAGCCGTATCTTTCGAAACCAATGTGTACAAACACAAGGTGCAAATCCCGAATGCAAATGAGAAAAATTAACGAACAAAATAGCAAAAAAAAAAACCAAGAAAAATTACACATTTATTTCGTTTGTCGAACATTTCGAAAAATTAAAATACAATTTATTCAAGCCATGAATAAATCTTTTCTAACCATCGAATTTCATCATGTCGCCGCTTGAGTAAATTTTAAGGTTGATTTTTAGCGCTAATATTAGATATATAATATTCATTGCTCATTGCTCATTGCTCATTTCTGATTGCCGTGTGCAGTGTGTTTGTGTGCATTTCGCAAATATGTCTGTTTATTTGTTGGTTGTGTGCGTTTGCCTTTTTGTAATTATTTCTGCCTTCGGTTTGACTTTATACGAAAATTATTAGATCGTTTGTATCTAAGAACTCCTTTGCTTCTCAATCATCATCGTTGTAATTTGATTTTATTTGCTGTTGTTGTTGTTACCGATGCCACTGCTCTTGTGTTTCCCTTTTGTCTGTAAATGTGTGTTTTGGCTTTGCTGAAATAATAAATGCATAAAATTTTCTTCTTTTTTTTTTTGTGCACATTCGAGTCTTTTACTCATGTTTAGCGGATCGAGCGTAAAATTAAATTTAATGTCATTTATTTATGATGATTTCGCAAAGAAAATGAACCCAGTGTCAATTATATATGTGATGTTGTGCATGTAACGCACGAGCAAATTCGAATAAATTGAAAATAAACGTAAAACGGTTTTCATGTGATAAATTATTTCTGTCATTTTGCATGTAAAACATCGGTCGAATATGTTCGTGCTACCTTTACACGTCTTTTTATTGAAACATTGAAAACGGTACATTGTAACCGGTTCACGTGTAATCTGTAAAATAAGAACCCTTTGATCGAATCAATTATTTGAAAAAAAAAAACAAATATCATTTGGTTTTGCTTTAAAGTTAATGTTTAATGTGCCAAAATTGAATTGTTATAACGAACATATTGAAAACAATGATTGATAATAATTATTAATCAAGTGTGAATATGCGTTTGGCGATGTCATCAATTAACCAATCGATTGATGAAAGTAATTTTTCTCCAGTGACCGCACTTACGCCCACCACACTCCAATGATGCGTTGTAATTGCATCCAAATCAAGTATCTGAAATAAATAAAAATGGATGATGTCATTGAATTGCCATTGAAATGTTTGTTGATGGTCGTTAATATCAGTTGTTGGCGATCGATGTAGAACAAAACAAAGAAAAAACAAAAACCTACATCTTTGATTTCCCGAGATGATAATGCGCCGGGTACATCTTGTTTATTGGCTAAAACCAAGAGTGTTGCACCGGCCAAACGTTCTTCTTGCAACAAATTATTCAATTCAGTTTTACAATTTTCTAATCGCATTTTATCAGCACTGTCCACCACCCATACCAAACCGTCCGTACATTCAAAATAATTTCGCCAATAAGAACGTAATGATTTTTGTCCGCCAACATCCCAAAAATTCAACGTATAACCACGATGCTCTAATGTGTTGATATTAAATCCAAGTGTTGGTTCAATCGTATCAATATCTTCACCATTCAAACGTTTCAAAATTGTGGTTTTTCCTGCATTATCCAGGCCCCTAAAAATCCAAAACAAACGATTTCAATCATTTTCCCTTATTCGATTTGCAGTCGCTGAGTTTGTTAATGAAAACTGTATCGATTGGTGGCTCTTTTTGCAGAATAATAATTCATATGTTTTCGAAAGTGTGTGCGTTTTCGCAGCCAAAACTATTATTTTTAAACTTTTCCCAAAATGTACACTTACAATAATAAAACTCGCATTTCCTTTTCTTTTTGTCTCATTTTCTTTAATACAGTTAAAAATCCCATTTTTGATCAAGTCACAGTTATGACAATTTTCAAAATTCAAACAAAAGTGTGATAAGTAAAAATCAAATTGGTCTTAATATTGGGAATTGGAATTGTTTATATGCCGAAACAGTCTCACGTTAGTCACTCATTCAATCTAACGAGCTGTCATACACTGAGCAACTGAGCAACTGAGCAACTGGGCTACTAATGTTCGCTTTGGAAGTGCGTCCAGTTCGATTCAACTATTTTGTTGGCTTCCTGGATATTTTAATCATACTTTTTATTCTTTATTCCTCACCAATAATATTCTTTCAACAAACTTTAGTTTTTATTCATTGCTTTGAAAAATTCATCACTCGATTAATGCAAACAACAATGAAAATCCAATGATTTCTGTCGAATATGAACATTGAACGCATTCAATAAAGGCAAAATGACAGAGCCAAGTGACTTTTTGCACTGAACCGATTTCGAGTCAATTCTATCGGAAATACGAGAAAAACCAGATTCAAGTTTATTTTGTGTGAAAAATGAATTCCGTTCGGGTAAATTTTTTCTATAGAATTTCGTACACAAAACTCAATCATAATCAACTCATTTCCATTGATGGGAAAACAAATTCGATTTCGGCAAAAATATTAAAAATGTTTTTGTGCAAAATATTCCAATGACCGATACCATTGACATTTTCCCTTACGTAATTACGCATTGTACTTTTAGCTCATGTGGAAAAATGAATTGAATTGAATTTAGTGATATCATCATCATTTAATATTTATTTTGTTGAATCGTCAAAAGTTAACATATTTCATGGATGGCTCTTCGTTCCGAGTTGAACCATTTCTATCATTTAAATATATAATTACTCGCTCATCGTTATAAACGGTGTGTGTTGATTTGTTAATTAATGTATTCTTTGTTGTTGTTTTTTTATTCGAATTTCAGTCTTTGTGTCGTGTTAGCCGATTGTCGGCACCAAATGTTCGTAAATTTGCTTCTGAAAAGGATCACCTAAAAGGTCTTGATCCCAATTATTACAAAGTCAAAGAAGAGATGCTCCCAGAAGGTCTTCATCCCATGTTCTACAAGTTGAAAGCAGATCAAAAAATCTTTCAAGTTTGTTGATATATAATGACCTTATTTACATAATGATGATAATTCCCTTCAATGGTATTTTTTCATCATTTCAGAAGCCAGATGGTGTCCCAATTCATTTGAAACGAGGATTACGCGACAAAGTTTTGTTGTACACTACATATGGTTTGATTGCCATCGGTTTGGTTGGCTGTGCTGAATTCGTTTACAGCTTACCATAGATTTTTGAATAATTCAGAACCGGAATGTAGGAAATAATTCAAATCCAGAGATAAAGAAATGATTAAATAAAAAAGCCGGAAAATAAATAAACAAAAAAAAAGAAAATAGCAATCAAATTGGTTATCATTTTTGTGCCTAGGAATCCTGTCATTACATGATTCGAGACTAAAAGAGAGAGAGAGAGAGAGAGAGAGAGAGAGAGAGAAGGTAAAGTTT
>GL501517.1:4128494-4143232 GCA_000149185.1 Mayetiola destructor
GAGAGAGAGAGAGAGAAGGAAAGTTTTAACAAATATTTCCATTTATTCAACGAAAAAAATGAAACAAAATCGCTTAAAAATCAAGAAATGCGACAACATAAATAAATCTTTTAAACTAATTCAGTATTTCAACTTTGCAGTTGTTCATGAGTTTGGTAAATTCTTCAATGCACAAAAAAGGAAAAAAATTAATCAAAAACATGTTCGTCAATGATTTTTGTCAAACATTCTTTGGTGGTTTGTTTCTCCAAATTGCACATTGTTCGCAAATCCATCACCAAAATTTTTTCGATCAATTCCTTCATTTTCTCTGATTTGATAATATGTTTGATATTGGTTTTGGTGCTTTTCTTACTCGTTTGTGCCGTATCGGGATTGTAAGTTTGTAAGGCGGCCAAATTTTTGGCCCGATAGTGCCGTTCAATAAGATTACGTAATTTGAATTTGGTTTCCTTTGAAGGCTTTCGTAAATCACTTTCAATTATATTATTTTTCTCATCATCATCATCATCATCGCCATCGTTATCATTGGTAGGCACCTCGTTCGGTATCTCAAAATTTGAAATGCCAATAATGGGATCATTTTGGTCGGGCATCTGGTCAGGCATCTGGTCAGGCATTATGTTATTATTATCATCGATAGGATCGATATTTGATTGAGGCATTGGCTCAATTTTTTCATTTTCTGATGGAATTTCAATATATTCCATCTGTGGCAGACGTACATTTTCTTTTCGTCGCAAAATAACAATGCATGGACGAGTCTTTATTTTAACCGGAAATATTGAACGATATTCAACACCGATGCTATTGAAACAATTAATTGTATCCAAAATATCATGAGTTTGTTGAATACGTTCACTTTCATAAAAATATTTTCCCTTTTGTTCAACCAGCAAATGTGTGAATTTAAGTAATTTTGTGTCACCGATTTTGATATTTTCATCTTTGTCATAGCTGAAAATTAAACCGAATTTCATTTCAAATTATTTTTTTTTTTTTCTAATTTAAAACTTCCATTGCTCGGATTTTCGGAGCCAAACCGAAAAATCACTTACATCCAATTTTTATTGAGTTGGGTGAATCGCGTGACACCGCTTTGAGCCGCTAAATTACATATATGCACCGACACATTATCGTTATTCGTTTCAATGCGATGAAGCCTACATGTAAACGAATGTATTAACATAAAATAATAAACAAAAACAAAAGATTGAAAATGAATTTCAAAATTGAGTATACCTGACCATTGCAACACCACCCGGATAATTCGTTCCAGAGATCAATAATAAAAATAATGTAAGCATTATATTCAGGCATATATGTGCAACGGATATAAATGCAATCAATTTATGAAAAAATGATTTGAAACGATTATTCCAAAATCGTTGACACGCACATGCAGCAGCAATATTCAGCAATGGAAATACATAGATAATAAATCGAAGCTCTTTATGGGGTAAAAATGAATAGATCAAAACGAATACTAATGATGGAATTACAATTGATCGAATTCGTTTCTCATAATATAAACCAAACGGTACGAATACTAATGATGTGCCCATTGAACGTGGCAATGCCGAATAGAAATACCAAAAGAACGGTGACACACCATAATCGCCACTTCGATTCAAAATTGTATTGAACCATAATACTTCACCTTCTGGCCATAATGGCCGTTGCCAAAATATCGAATCAACCACAATGGTCAACAGAAGATTTATTATACCAGCTGGTATTGCATGCTTCAACAATCTGAAAGCAAAAAAAAAAAAAAAAAAGTTTTAAAATTTCGCCGCTATATTAATGAAAAAGAAGAAAAATAACTGAATCACAACAGTGGCTGGTTCACTGCTGGATCATCTATCATAGTCAATTTAACCCACTCTGGAACGGTGATACGATTAAACGAAATATCGTACAGCAAAAATAGGCCCAACAAAATGGATAGCTCTGCACGGAAAATAATTATAGCAGCGGCCGATACATAAATAAATAACACTTTTTTACGCTCCAACCAACTTGCGATGGCCAACAATACTTTGAAAAAAAAAAAAAATAGTAAAATAAATAAATGACATAAACATTTTTTTTTTTTTTTGTCTATTCGAATTTCGATTGAAACATTCATAATTACCAAGTGGCAACGCAATCACATTTGGCAATGTTCGACTCATATAAAACATAAAATGAAATTGCGTTATTGTAATCAATGTATACCAAACGGTAAACACTGAACCGATTCGACGTTGTGTCGCTCGCTGTAATTTTAACCATGATAGAATCACACATGAGGCCAAAATCAAACGAACTAAATCCAAAACAAAATTAAAAACATTGATCATTCAATTGTTAAATCGTTGATTCGAAAAACCAATTATTTACCCAAATATTGTGTCCATAGTTTGCTCAGTTCACAGTGATGCATAACGAAAACAATTGGACTGGCCAATGTTGATATGATCAATGGTCCAAGAAATGATCGTGGAACAACGCCAGGAAACTCATTATGATCATACTGCAATTCGATTGGGGATTAAAATCGCCATTATTATTCATTTGTTATTTGGTCAGTGTTTTTGTTTGTCTTTTTCTTTTTTTTTTTGGAATGTGCATACGATTCACCTGTGACAGATTCGATCCATGATATAAGATGTCATGTATGGCTTGAATATTAAAACTTTCTTCAACTTTTGTGAATGGAGTATATAACAAATGAACGATCGCAATAAAAAAGACTAGAACACCCATATGGAGATTATTTTATTTAAGCTTTGGATCCCTGCAAAAAATTTCTGGATGAACAAGCGAATGAAACGGTTTCGTTTCCTTTGAATTATTTTTATTTTGTTTAAAATTCGCTCATTTTTCTTTCTTCTTTTTTTTTTTGCTTTGTCAATTTTCTACGATTCGATCAAAACAAATGTCGTACACAGATTATTTTTGCTAACCAATTTGAAGAATAGTTAATGGGGAAAAATAAGAGAATAAAAAAGTCAAAAAGAAATAATTTGAAAATTAAAAAAAAAAAATTGGAATTGAAAATGTTGTTAACCGGTCTATTGACATGCAATGGGAAAATTCTTTTTTTAGTTGACTGAACGGACAAAAATAAAAGTTCTTTTTTTTTGTCTCCGTTCGCTCGAACGGAGTGAAGTGAGCTGCAAATGTTGCTTCATTTCATTTGGCATTTCAAGTCTAATAGAATCGAATTAAATGATAAAATGCTGTATGGTTGCTAATGTATTTCACGACTTACTTGCAGCTGTACTTAAAAAGAAAAACGGTTTGTATGTTTGATTAAAATAAAATCATAAAATGTGTTCTTGTCACGAATCTGGTCGCCTTTACTATATGCTTGAAATCAGGTTAAATCGTGTTGGCGCCATCTTTCAATCACATTTTAATCTAAAAACCTCAGAAGCACACCGAATTATCACATTCATAAACACCAAACAGCGACATGACAAAGAAAAACCTTTCAAATGCATTTGATTTTACGGGGTTTGATGGTGATTTTTGCGTTTCATTGGAATCAATTCACTTCGGGACCATACTTGGATTAAAATCATATAAAATAACACGCGACGCAAAAATTTAATGAAATTATTTTATTCAACATAATGTTTTTGACTGCAAATGAAATTGGAGCTCAAAAATCGTGCCTCGCATACAATCGACGGTCATTTACATTCATTTGCATATAATTTCATTCATATAGTTCAGAATAATTGCCCTTGCCATACGGAGGTATATTGTTCGTGCGTAAAAAGTATGTTCCTCTAGTTCTGAAATGATGACAAAGTTCAATGCAAATATGGTTTGTGCACAAAAATAATGAAAATGAAAAAAAAAGAAAACAAAGAAAAAAATCGACTAACTCTCTCGGTGTGTATTCACCCATAATAACTGCATCAGTTGGTCGTCTCATCGATACACAGTAACGCTGTGCTAAAATATCGCCTATGGGACATGGTATGGCCATAAATGCATTCGGATTTAAAATCGATTCAGCATAATATTCAACCGCTCGAAAATGGCTACAGGAAACTGTTTCACAAAGTCAAATTGCATTTAATTAAATAAATTGCATGAATGCATGATGAAACCAATTAAAAACTACTTACATATAGATAACAAATCTTTTTGTTCACATCCAGGTTGGGACACGAGTCCATAATTTGGATACCAGTCGCAATGTCCTCTTTTTATAATAAAAATTATACAAAATTTAAAATTAGACAAAAGTTTCGTATTCTCAAACCCAAAATTCAATTGTTACGTAATTAAAAAGTTTTCCAAAATCAAACACACAACAACAACAACAGCTTGTTGTCCCCCTGGACACAAACGAAAAACCGGAACTATACTTTTGTACTAACTTAACTTATTATATCATTATTGTAACTTACCTGGCCCATGATTCACCCAGACGCTCACCATTAGTATGAATAATGTCAACAAATGGTGCATCGCTCATCCTAATTGCATCATATGACCATTTCAAATAAAGAGGTGCCGCCGGATCCAGAGCGGTGATTCTTTATTTGTAAAAGAAAAAAATTAAATATTTTTCAATAAGCAAATGTTTGATTTTTATACAAAAAAAAAAAAAAAAAAAAAAAAATGATGTTTAAATTCGTTTACCGTCCAACTGGCATTGATAACTGTCGTCCCACATTTCCAGCAATATGTCCACCCAACGAATGTCCAATCAAATGCAATAAATCACTACTAATATTATTATCTTGTAGAAATTGTTCTAGAATTTCAGCGATTCGTTTTGCAACCTGTGATGTTAATGCACGTGACACATCATACATTTGATAGCTGGCCTGTGACCAATCAACAATGATTAGATTAACATTTCCAGCGCTCAGATATGCTTGCTTTATTGGTTCAATCGATGTATGATATCGACTTGCAATATATCCATGGATCAACACTTTTATCGGTACATCTTCGATAAATCCGTCCAATTTTGCATTCTTTTGAATCATTTGCTCTTCGTGATAGAATCTAATTGCATAAATTGAAAGGAGCGTGAATTACATGAAAAGGTATAAAATTAATCAAACAAAAACAACAAGGACATTGAAAAAAAAAAAAATTAATCAAATGATAACATTATCACATACGGACTGTAATAGAATAGACCAACAGTTTTCACTAAATCACCATAATCTTGGTCACAGTTCACTTCCTTTCTATACCGTAAAATGGCTAATAACATTAAAAATTTTAAAAACTTTTTGAACGACATAGTTAAATCAATTTATGACCACTTTTTGCGTTGTTGCTGTTGTCACTATCATTACAATAACGTTCACACAAACAAAAGGGGAAAAGTTTAACAATGCATCAATTGCACTAAACCGATTGCAACTCAAAAAAATATGTTTTGCATAGGCATCACAATCCGTATGAGATGTATGACCAAAAACGTAAGCGAATATTTTTTTCAAATTCGATCGAGAAACAAGAAGAAAAATGCTGTTGCTGCTGATGCTGGTCCGACTGTGTCTACGAAATCAAAACGAAAGAATCGGCCCTTAAAATCAGTTTGCTGTGCATTTATTACATTTTCATGTATTTCTAGCATTCCTCAATTAATATTCATTAAATCTTATCTCATAATTTAATTGCATGCAAAAAATGTGTACACAAAAATGGAAATTTAAGAAATCGAATAAATAAAATTCCAAGAAACTGTTCCTATAACGGATGAATCGACTTCAATGTCAGATATTTACTAGCCGATTTCGTTGAAGATTTGCGTGATTTTTGTGGTTGTTGTTTGTTTTTTTTTTTCGGTTTCATTATTATCTGACCAATTTGGTTCCATAATTACGTATTTTGGCTAATTATATTGATGACTGACGTTCACAATTCAGTTAATTGATTGCGAATTTTCTCTATGGAAATCTCATCAGTTTTGTTCCAATATAAAACATTGTTTTTTTTTTTGAAAACAGGTTGCATGAAAGTTCAAATGGCGAACAAATTTGCATTCTAAAACATTGAATTACAACTGGATTACTATTATTTATGCTCATCAATCGCAAACCCATCTCCATTCCCATTCAATACACTCAATTCAATGCTTTCGCCTGTATTAGTTTTCAATATTCTGAATTCTTATTTATTATCGTGGCATGCCGTCACATTCATTTTGAACGGAATTTTGTTCGTTCGAAAGTTTCATTTAAATTGATCATGATTAATTTGATCGAATCGCTAGACCTATGCGTACCTATACGAATAAAAATAAATTTTGAAATTAATGAAAATTCACAGCAGTTTTCTTAGTCTTGAATGTCTTCATACATAACATTGTAAATAAATGAAGTGAATAGTGAATAGTGAACAGTAAGTACAACAATAAAACTGAAAAGCAATTTGTAGTTCGTAGTACTGTGCAGCACACAGAATAAAGCACAAGCAAGTTACATGCAAATTTTATTATAATTTGTTGTCGCTCATCATTTGGGATGCAATAGATAAACAAATTTGAATAATGAAAATTAGCCGAAAATTCTTTGTCTGTCGGGAATATTTATTAGTTTGTCAGACATTGTCAGTATTTGCTGTTCTGTTGATTTTGAAATTGAAAAATATTTGTTTTTTTTTCTTTTCATTGGAATGACTGGAATGATTGGAAGCCAAACAACTTAATTTGGATTTCCAACCAAAATAAACTGATAACACCATTGGAATCAATGGAAACATTTCCAATAATTTCATTTTTGGCGCAGTATCATTACGATAGCAAAAGCTTTTAAAAGCTCAACGAAAATTCTCTCTCTCTCTCTCTTTCAATCGAAGAGTGTATCGCACGATACGAAAATGATTTGCTCGGAAATATTCGGTATATGTTTTTGTGTTCGGCTTTTCGTTTACCTTATAGGATTGTACACAGTGCACAGTGTATTCAAATTATTCGAGGACAACGCATCGACGTTATCCATTTGAATGTCGCTCATTTGCCGCGACAAAAATATAGACGAAACCGAATACGCGCATTCACGATGTTCATCATATTGTAAATTGTTCGTTGTTCAACAAGAATGAAGAATGAACGGTATAATGATATAAATTTATTTATGCCTAAGATGAATTCCACATTGTGAATTGTTAGCTCAATTCAACTGTGATAATTTTAAATTCCCGTAAATGCATACCTTGTTGATGTTTTGCGTACATGATTGTGAAATTGACTCACCGATTAAACAAATTTTACAAATCAATTTATTCCAATGAATAAACAACGTTGAATTAAAAAATCTTGCAACATTGACGGGTTTCTTTCCATTTTTTTTTCTTTTGGCTCACAAAATTTGAAATCGAATTAATCATTTGTTTTGGAGCAGTCGACATCCTGTGGCTCAATGTCCCACGAACCCAAATCAATATAAATGTAAATTTTTTATTCGAAATTTTTTTTTTAATTGAGATCGTTACCATTCACCATCGATTTGAATTTAATTTTTCCGTTTTTTTTTTATATTTTAATTGACTCGAATGTTGATATATTTGAAAATATCTGACTGTGAGCAAATAACAGCGATTCAGACTATTGTATGTATTTACATATTTATCCCTTTTCATTTGTTTCGATTTCATTTGATTAATTGCTCAAATCTTTTTCGTCCCAGATCGCTTTCAATTTGCTTTTGCATTTATTCAATGAAAATAATAATTCATTCTTTGCATTCCGAATCTGTAAAATGTGGTCCAAATGAAAAACCGGAGAAGAATGGGTGTTGCGACAAAAAATACGAAAAATTTTGTGCGTCTCTCAAATACACAATTATAATGGTTTGCATGATGTTTGTCAGCATGATAACAACAACAACAAAAAAAAACTCACGAATTCTTGAGAATCTAATAAAAAAAAATCATATAAAAAATGCTCAATATCCAGTCGAGTTTTTTTAAACATGGAATGAAAAAGGAGACAACATTACAAACGGTATTGGTAAGACGGTTTCGGCAAGCTGGATTAGAACGAGAGGAATACTATATGCCCTGTATACCGCAAAAAAAAAAGAGAGAAAATGATAGACATTCGCATTTAAAAAGTAAGTGAGTTTTAATATCAAAACATCTTTGGAACATGGATTTGAGGGAGAGAATCGACCTTAAATCATTGCTTTTGTATTGTATAAATCGGTACTCGAACGTTCTATCGTAAATTCCATTTTGTTGTTGTTCTTGTAAGTTGCTATCAATCGCTTTGTCATTTCAAGAGACAGAAACATTCGAATAATAGTCTATTGTTTGTGCCACCAAGACAACTGAATCCGGTTTACTTTTTTCGCGTTGCCAAGGCGTTTATCCGATTGCATAGCGAAAATAAGTTAGTCGAAAACGAATTGAGGGTTGTACCTGTATTTACGTACTACCGTAAATTGATGTCAAAAAAAAAAAAAATTTGTATTGATACTTAAAAAAAATTTCAACATTTAAAATATACAAATCGGAAATAGGAAATAGGAAATGCAAAATGTTTGATGTTGCTTTGAAACTCAAATTGTCATATTGTTCATTCATCAATCATCATTCACTGTTCAATGTTCACGATGATGTATGGAAATATGGTGAGCTCATTTCGAAGAGCAAATCTTCCAGAACAAACGAGATTGAACGAACTGTAATTTTTTTTTTTATATTTTTTTTTTCGCTTTGATGTTCGACGATGCTTTTGACATTTAAAACAGGTATTTAAATTCATAGCGCTATAATAATTTTAAGTTTTGAAACTTAATTCTAAGCCGATTTCAAATATTCATTCAGTTTTAAACATAATAATATAGTTTCTGTGTTTATGAATATTTTGTTTGATTTATTTTTTTTTTCTAGAAGTGTATTTTCATTCAGCAACAGTTGCCTCATCAAATTACGTTCGCTTTCGATCAGTATTTTTAATTCATTTGAGATGTAATCAAAGTAGTCAAACTACTCGATGATATTGAAAATTGGATTTTATTGGAATCGATCAAGTTGAAAATGTAGCCATCACGAGTGAAGCTAATACTCGAAAGCGAAGAATGTTTTGTTGATTTTGTGGATGGAGTTAGTTTTTAATAGGAGCCACAAGTCTTCAAAAGGAAATAACTATCTGTATAACACAAAAAGACCGACCGATATATGTAGGGACGCACAGTATACTCCGTTGAATGCAAAAGTTTCCGCATTTTTCCGGCCTCAGAACTTAATGTTACATACATTAGAACATATGGAATTGAAATGTAACATTATCATCAATATGAGGAAAGATGGTTCTGTTTTTATGGCGCCTTTACTCAAAAAATTGATGAGCTAGTTAAGGTTTAGAATCAAGTAATTTGTCATTAATAAATAATATTACATATATACATTACTGGATATTATATCTTTCGATTATACTCCAGACTTATGCTAATGTTTTTCAGTACAGTGAAAGATCAGTGTTGATCCTAATTCACCATATGACACACACCACAAAATCGATTGCGCATATTGATTTTTTTTTTTTTTGTTGAGCGATATTATTGAATGTTTAGAGTTTGGAATTCATCATCAGCATAATTCCAAAATGAAAATATTCACATTAAATGCAAACAAAAATGGTATAAAAATATGCTGAAATAGTAACTAGAATCGACAAATCGAAGAATCGGCACACATTCATTTTCTGATGATATACGGCAAATGAAGTGTTGTGTGTAAACACAGTATGGACAGTTTGGCTGTGAATAAACATCTGTTCCATTTTCTATTTAATTAGCTTGATTAGAATCAGCACCTGAGAAACAGGCAATGTCTGCATTATTTTAATGATAATACTGGTATGGCAGTTCAATCAAGGCTTCATGTTGTTTTGTCCAAACCAAAGAATAGAACGAACAAAAAATCACCATATAAATGTAAGCGAGAAGATGAACGCAAAGAGCCGAGGGTTTGAAGCGATTCAAGGAATTCAACGAATAAAATATCAGCAAATAAGAATCTAATCTAACTCCATTTGCTGAAATGAATTAAACCAAAAAAAAGAAAAAACCGTTACGAAGCTAATTTTTGTTGGTCCAAACATTAACGCAATGTACACAATATTTACAAAATTTCAAATTGTTGGAATTTATTTACACTAGCGTATTTAGCTTAATACTAAATATTTGTTCGTTGAACAAATTGTGGTTCATGTTCAATTTATTACTCCGGATATCCCATGCCATTTTCCATTCATCGAATTTAGTTCATCGCTTTGATTATACAGATCTGAGCAAATCATCAATATATTCATGAATTTAGCCAAAAGAAAGATTTTTGATATCATCGCTGGTTTTGCTGTGACCTTTGGTGCATATAATGATTTCGATACGATTTGAATACTTTGCATACCTGCCATTTTCGCCGCTTCTATCTGCAGAATAGAATAACAATCACATAGATAAAATCTAGAACTCCAGTCTGACACATATTCATAACAGCCGAATATCAATAAACGCAATGCTACCAAACATTACAAATCGATATAATATCGGTGAATGAAAACTATTCAAAGTGAATGTTTAGCTGATGAATCGATACATTATTTTGATCAATCATCAATGTAGCGTGTAATAATAAAAATAATTGGAGTCGTAATTTCAGCAAATTCACATCAAAGAAGAACACTTCATATTAATAGTAGTTAATATCATGATGGGACCGCTGCTGATGCTGGATTTTATGTTCACACAAAAAATCATTTCATTTCAAGAACCAATCGAATGAACGCTTTTTTGTTTTGGCTTTGCACACACATATAGTATTCTAAAATGATGTATCACATCATCTTAATAGTCATACCTGTGCTCATGAACATTGAACGAAGCTCCATGAATGAAAAAAGAAAAAAGAAGAAAAAAAAATTTAAGATATTTTTTATTGACAATTTGTTTTCTCATACATATGGGAAAAATGAGAGATCTTATACGATTGGACCATACAATTAAATACACAACACAATAATATACAGCTGAATGCTGGTAATGACATGAAACCTGGTCCACAATTGTCTCATTTTTCTCACAACAGCACACAGCAATGACAACAACAAAGATATAAAAACTTAAGAAATCCACAAAATAATGTATTTCTAGCCCATTGAACACATGTTTAGTGTTCAGTGCGATTCATACAAGCGGCATCAAAACAACATCAACAAAAATTAATAAAGCGATTGAATGAGTGAATCTGTACCATGGCCGTGTGTGTGTTGATTTGTGTTTACGATGACCGAATCAACAAATTATATTCGTTTGTATTTTGGAATTTGTGTTATTGTGTACAATGTACATGTGTGTGTGTGTGTGTGTGTGTGTGTGTGTGTACGCCAATATTCATACGTTGAAAAGAATGTCGCTATTTTTCGATCGTTATGCTTACTACTTACTGTTAATTGTACACACAATATTATTGGATTCCGAAAAGTGGTGGAAATTATACGCGAATTGATTGAATGAATTTGACTGTGGTGAAGCTAACAAACGAACACATTTTAAGGATTTTTCTTTCATTTTTCCAATGCATGCATGTCTACCATGGAAACGAAGGAAACCAAAAAAAGAACGAAAAAAAAACATTCGATATGTGTTTTACTAATAGTAGTTAACATGTTACTAGTTTACCTATGATGTTAATACACACATATTTAGAAATGACACATACACCATTCGCGCGCCCGCTTTTACGAAATACAATGCCGCCGCACACAAATATAATAATGTACATAAACAAGATAGTCAAACGAGTTGAAGTATAGACACGGAATCAGAAAGTCAACCGCGCCGTCGCAGTACAGATCACAAAACGACAAAATATCGCTACATTTTTGATTTCAAAGTGCGCATTTGTTCGTTTGTATATTATTTTGAGTATAATTTACATCTATAGAGTGTGTTTTTTTTTCTCGCATTTTTCTGTCCAATTTTCCATTTGTTCAATTCCAATTTTATTATTTTACAAAATAATGTTATTTTTTGAAAATCAGGTGAATTCGATTCGATAACATTTATAACGGTGTATTGTTGAGGGATTCGAATTCCTTGTGCGCTAATTCAGATGAATGTTTTTTCTTTTTTTTTTTTTGTTGTTCATAAAAATGTTTTGAATATTTGTGGATTTGTTCATTGGAATGCCGATAATTCCACTGACCAATGATCAAATAAAAGTTTGTGTGTTTGTGTTCTTCGGTCAAAACATACTTATTATTATGGATGCTCGAGATCATAGAGCTTCGGATTTATATTAAAATGACAAATCAAATCGATTCTTAGGAGCTAATAAATCAATGCCAGCAACAGTATGCTATGTACATAGTTAGGGTTTGTGCGCGATGCAAATCCCACAATAAAAAATTCAAAAAAAAAAAATAATAAAAATGCAAAGTGTAAACGTGTTCTGAGCATCCAAATGAGGGACGACACGGAATAACATAAAAAAAACACACACAACAAACAAACAAATGTCATGTCTTCAAAATTGTTTTTATTTCTTCTTTTTCCTGTTGTGATTATCGTTTCTTTTCACGTTCAGTTGCTTTCGGAATGCATTGAAATTCATTGAAGTGCTCAGTTTTCGAAGCTCTCATTTTAGGCCTTTTTTTTACTGCCTATGAATCACTTGACTTGAAATCCAAATTTGTCGTTTCACACAATATTAAACGGTTGTGATTATGAATTTTAAATCGTTCCGAATATTTACTTTCGGTCATCGTCCACCGTTCGTGGAAATGTCTTCATAACAAATGAAGTGCACACACTTAAATTCACATATCTTCAAACGATAAAACCGCCATTCCGAAATTTCAACAAATCAAGTCTGGCTTTTTATTAAGTTGTTGCTTTTTTGTTTTCGCTAATGAAACCATAGACCGTGTAGTTGTGTGTATCAATTTTGTTCACATTTTTCGTACGATATATTTTCTCGTCTTTCTATTCTTCATTTGAGCCGACCAAACAGCCATTGGCATTCATTCAACATGCATAATATCTTCTCTCTCTTTCTTTCTTTCTTCTTTCTTCTTCTTTTTTTTTTTTTTGTTTGTTTGTCTGTTCTGTTCATGTGTGTTTTCTTTTTCACCATCATATGGAGATTAGATTTCGACATTGCTGATTTGAAAGAAGAAGAAGAAGAAAAAAAACAACAACAACAACAACGTTGCCGTGCATTACGTGTGTGTTATGTGCATTGAATCGACTCACTCGCCATATTATTATGAAACAATAGCAAAGGTAAGAGGTTTGGTGTGAAACACTTATTTTGTTATTATGATATGTATTTTGTATTCTTCATCAACGTGTGTATAAGTTTTTGACTTTAACTGTTTGGATTTTAGGCGTATTTTGTTGCTTTTTGAATTGGCAAGTGGCTTCAATTTATAGAATTGTTTGTGGTTATTTTCGGTGTGTTGTCTTCGGGCAACAATTTTTATCCAGGTTAATCGGAATTCTTTTGAATCGCTTTTTTGTTTCCCGTATTTTTTTTTTTTTTCTTTCTTTTTTTTTGTGAATTTCATTTTGAAATGGGATAATGGACACAATCATTTTGTTGGAAAATATTTACATTATTTTCGGACCAATTTTTATCTTTTGGCATCGTAAATCATTGAACATGCCCTGTGTTTAAACAAACGGGTGACAATCCGAACTTTCTGAAATGTTGATACAGCTGAAAATTCGATGAAACAGTATACAGTTTTAGTCGATGTTATAGGTTGGTTCCGGGGTTCAGTAGGGGATATCATTTTGCTTTTTTTTTTTTTTTTGGAAATGGCAGGTGTTGACACATATCATTTCATGGAAATGTTCATAATGTCGATGGAAAATCTCTCGTTCACACATGCAATTCGATAGAACGACATTCGACATAGGAATGGAAGATGGAACTTATATCTTATACTATTGTATTATACCGAATGAATGATGGATGAGTCGTAAAATTGTGGAAATAATATTTCGTCTATTCACCTTTGGCTTGTCTATTTATGTGTTGTGCGCTGTGTAGTATGTCTTATCATTATCATTGTTATTATTAACTTCTTACAAGAGAAGTTTATTTTTACATTTTGTTGTTTTGCTTAAATGACAACGAAGCCCCCACCCAACAGCAAAATTTTTCCGATAAATTATGAACATATCGGCAAACTCCGGCGTCATGATTAACTCCGGCACTATCGAAACCATCGACTATATAAATTATTGTTTAAATAAACAAAAAAATAACAACACCATCATTCGCTCTCTTTATTCAATTTTTAATATAAACGCTATACAATGAAACAAATGGAAAAACTTCCAATAATTATGTGTTTTAGAAATTCGACTAAGTAAATAAAGCGATACAAAAGTGCTTTGCCGTTTTCTGTCGATGAATTTGTTTTTGTTTTGAAATGTAATCAGACATTAATTGAGAAAGACATTAACCGTGAGGCATTCGGTTCGGTTCGGTTGTTCGTTTAAGACATCAAAATGCGAAAAACAATGTTACGCACAACAGCGTTCTAAATGAATGTTGGTCGATAATAATGGGAATCTGCTTCGAATCTACTACACATTCTAGAAGGCATTTTTACATTTTGACATGATGTACAAATATTTACAATTTACCTGCAAAGTTCTAATAAAAATAAGTTGTTGTGTTGTAAAATGTATTTTTTGGGATAAAATGTAATTCATGCACAAAATGGAATCTTTCCGCAATTCATTTCCGCA
>GL501517.1:4145543-4166338 GCA_000149185.1 Mayetiola destructor
AAATTGAAACAAGTGACATGAGCGCATCAAATATATTCATCAAAATAACTGCTTCAAATGCCCGATTTATTTTTGTACAATTGTAAATGCTAAATCAGACCAAATCGGATGTAGAAAATTTTACAGCACTTGCATGTGCTTTGCGAAATCGAAATATATTTTTTATGGATTTATATCCTACCAGTACATACGATGCATAGCTCTTTCCATACAAATGTGTTTTGGAGTTCAGCCGAAATGGACGACATAAAAAAAAAAAAAGGAATCGTCCTTTTTTCCTGCTTTTTGTGTGTATAAAGTTCGTACTGTGCCCTCATTTTTGCGTACATTTTTTTGTGTTTTCGTTACTGACCTGGACAAGTGTTATATTTAGAGTACATGTTTTATGCAATCCCTTTGACTTGGGGTGAACACATAACAACATACCACACACAACATATGTAAATATGAGGAATCTTTCTCTCGATGGTTAGACTTTTTCATCTTTTTTTTTTTCTTCAATTTCATTTGATTTATCCCACGTACGCAAAAGTTAAGTCTTCGTGTGTTTTCGTGCTTTCAACTTAATCCATAATTATGTGCATGTGTTGCGTTTGTGATTTATTTATTTAAGTAAATTCTTGGCGACCCAAAAAAAAAACACGTGTTAGAATGTTTTCAGTGTTCATCTCCCCCTACCTAAGTCCAATGGGTGTTTGTCCATTTTTTTACCTTCGTTTTTTGTCATGTGTTTGTTTGTGTGTGTGTGTGTGTGTGTTTTTCTTCCTTCTTTCAAATATTATTCCAAGCGCCTGCTTTGTTTCGCCTGTTGTGAGCGGTGTCCGTTCATTCACTTTAGAGCCATTCCATGAAAGTCTATCGCTTATGAAAATAAAAGCTCAATATTGTCAGATGGAATGAGGTCCTTTTTTCTCTCTTCTCTCTCTCTCTCTCTCTCTCTCTCTCTCTTTCTCCACATCGTTCATTCGTTGTTGGCATCCAACCGTTTCAATGTTTGCCAGGTCTTCGAAATTAAATCGAATGCGAATGCCGTTGAACAGCGTCAGAACAACAATTATTATGTATTTTGTATTTGTGCAGAGGAAATGGCTACTCGATAGTCGATATTCAATGTTCCAGAAGCACGTACGAAAAATTGTTTTTGGAAAATTCATTTTAGCTCAAGCAAATAAGAGGATGAAAAACACTCACTCAATTAATTGTAAATCCTAATAGCTTAGAATGTGTACCAAAACAACATTTCATGGCACCATTTATGCTATACCAATCCAACAACAATATTATCACAAAACGATTAATATTGATGGATTTTGCACGAGTGAAATCATCACAAAATCTTTAGACAAAATTGAAAAGAAAACATCAATTATATTAGTTTTGATTTTGTTTTTCCATCACACATTGATGTTCTCTCGGATACAATGTTTATTCATTTATGAAGTGGAAAATATGGAATCTGTCGCGTGTCGCATCCTGTCATAAATGATATACAAATGCATATATATTTTTTCGGGTCATATTTAAGCTAACGATTTGCCTATATTTCTCATCTTGTTTTTCAATCATCGATGAATAATTTTTTGTCAATCAAACTATGATTCGACAGATAAATTGAAGACGATTTCCGTATAGAATGATAATGATAATAATTCTTCGGCGAACGTGATGATTTCAACAGTTGAAGCAGTGAAAAGATATTAAGAAGAGGCAAAAAAAAACTCTCATACAATTTGCATCCACTCTAGTTTCTGGTTAATTGGTAAGCACGGTGTGCCAAATGAGCAACAACGTGAATAACGCATATTAAAGTGAAAATCTTTACTTTCAAGCCGATTCAAAATGTGAATTTTACATACATGCCTTGTGGTATCTGCTGCCCCTCTCTCTCTCTCTTCCTCTCTCTCTTCATTGAATAGCATACACCACTTGAATAAGAACAACCACTTCATCAGCATTGTTGCATATGCATAATCACACTTTATGCAATCAAACTGAAAATGGCGTCAACAAAATCGAAAAACGAATCATTTGCATTTGTGCACACTTTATGCTGTATACACAGTGTACGTTGTATCATGGACAATGCATGGCATATTGCATCAAAATGCTAATCCATTAGCCATTAAACCATACTATTTGTCCTTACGAAAAGCAAAGCTCAATTGCTCACTATTGAATATCATTGAAATTGAAAACAAAGGCCATTTCATTTAGACACACACATCTGGATGATTCTGGTCTGTTGCTGTTGTTTCTCTTGTATTTCTCTCCATTGTACACCGATTATCGTTCCACTTTCAGAAGTACTTCTGTCTTCTTTCACAGCGACTAATGGAACTCGGTATATCATGTTGTTAGTTCAACAACTATTTTTTTTTTTTTTTTTTGCATTTCAATCAACAATGTGGGGTTTTGTTGATTATGTTCTTGTTATTTTGACATCGTGTTGCGGTAGTTTTGTAATTTTTCCAAAAATACAATTAACTCCCGACTAATTAAAAATACCTGCTTTCATTCGCACTGTACGTCAGTATCCGATTTACACAATAACACAATAAACATTTTATGTCAACGTCTATAATCTTCGGATGGCGCATTCAATGATCTAATTTCGAATAATTTTTTTTCTGAATTCGATTTTGTGTCTTGTTGTGAAAAAAAATAATATCCGGTGATATTGAATTCCACCAGCTAAAGGTGGAACGTTTTCAACCTACACACAATTTTCATTGTTTGTGAATTGTATCCGATTAAATTTTTTTTTTTTTGTCTTTTTTTTTGCTTTATAAAAAGAGAGCAATAACACACAGACAAACATAACATTTGATTTAGTTAAGGCGTACTGTGTGTAATGTTCGAACGTTGAAACAAGTTAAAATAAATTTTGATTAAATCATGCGACAAACAACGATCTGGAATCGCCAACATGCATTTGTTGGTACATTTTTCTACTTCTTTTTCTTCTTCATCTTCTTTTTATTTCTTTGGAATAATTTTGTTTTGGATTGTTCATTTGCTTTTGTAAGTTAAATTTTGTAACATTTTCTACATTTCTGAGAATAAAACATTTTATTTTTGATGGAGAATCGACATAGATTCGGTCGCCAAACCTGAAACTACAGGTGCCAATACAAACCGTACCAACGGATCGAAAAATCAATCATCGATTTAAAATTAATGAATCGAAAATCGTTGCGTTCCGTACAAACATAAATAAATACTGCAAAATAGTTAGAAAAAAAAAATAAATTACAACGACGACTACAAGACACCAACAATGTATTGAATGTTTGAGAGATTTTCTTTTGCTGCTGTTGATATCTTAAGCTGGAACAATTGTGACAAATCAAGAACCAAAAGAAGGAATTTTTTTCCATTCATTTTCATTTGGAATTAAGTTCACCGAAAGATATCGTTGAAATCGTGTTCATTGCTGTGAATGTTTTATTATTGGTTTATTATCGGCCCTTCTCTACTTACTTGTTAGCACTATATAGTTATAATTTAGTTGAGATTTGCGATTGAGTGCATTGTTTTGTAGCGTAAATGTATAAAATTTAATCCATTCGAATCTCAATTCCAACAAATAAATAGCTGAAGCATTTACCACTTAACAATTAAGTATAATTGAAAGAGAGAGAGAGAGAGAGAGAGAGAGAGAGAGAGAAGAAAATATACTATTTAGTAAACTTAATAATAATAATAATAATCAATATGTCGGTGAATGGATTTTTATTGGGCTTTATTTTTTCAATCGCTTTCAAGCAACACAGAGCTTCTGTTTTGTTCTTATAATAATAATCATTTACAAAAGAAAAGAAAATATATTGTTAAGTGAATGAATGTCACAGCGTGCTGCTGTTACGAATTGAATAGCAACGAAAATATGTTTTATCGGTTTCAATATACAGATGCTTTAGGCATATTTCTCTATATAGATGCTCTAGGTTTAAGGCAATTGGACGCGTTTAAATAACAATCTACTTGTTCAAATTATTATTATTATTATTAATGGAAAACCAGTTTGTACGAAGAACGAAAACAAAAAAACGCACACACAGAAAAAGAAAAACGAACAAATTAAATGGATCAACTGGAACGAAATAAATGGAAAACAATTTAGTAAACTTTTAACAATTATATTATTCTATTATTGGTTACGATTGATTTCGACACAGAGAGAGAAAAAATATCATTTGAACTTAATAATAATAATAATAATCAATATGTCGGTGAATGGATTTTTATTGGGCTTTATTTTTTCAATCGCTTTCAAGCAACACAGAGCTTCTGTTTTGTTCTTATAATAATAATCATTTACAAAAGAAAAGAAAATATATTGTTAAGTGAATGAATGTCACAGCGTGCTGCTGTTACGAATTGAATAGCAACGAAAATATGTTTTATCGGTTTCAATATACAGATGCTTTAGGCATATTTCTCTATATAGATGCTCTAGGTTTAAGGCAATTGGACGCGTTTAAATAACAATCTACTTGTTCAAATTATTATTATTATTATTAATGGAAAACCAGTTTGTACGAAGAACGAAAACAAAAAAACGCACACACAGAAAAAGAAAAACGAACAAATTAAATGGATCAACTGGAACGAAATAAATGGAAAACAATTTAGTAAACTTTTAACAATTATATTATTCTATTATTGGTTACGATTGATTTCGACACACTTGGAAAATATTCCGAGATTATTTTTCTCTCTCATTCTTTTTGAGAAGAATTGATTCATTTAATTATTATTATTATTATTATAATTATATTTTTCAAATATTGATTTTTTTTGGGTGACATTGATTTTGCATTGTTATTGTTAAACGTTTTCCAATTTCATTTTGGATTGATTCCATCCAAAAGAACATTATTTCTTTTTTTTTACATTATTTCTTGTTTTTTTTTCTTCTTGTTTTTATGGTATTTTAATGATGAATGGGTTCAATGAATCCACCATGACGGTAAAATAGTTAAATGAACTACAATGCCAATCGGCCATTCAGATAAAATAATATTAAATGGATGCACACACAACTTGTATATGCATCATAAACGAGCACACAATATTCTTAGCGCAGCGGAAACATTTTTTCTTTGCATTGTTTTAATGGATTCTTATTAATGGCATTGGAATGAATGGAAAATCAATTGGTCTACATATGGAATTCTATGATAAATTATGAGTACACGTAGTTGTCATAATTTTTCAACCCTAATGGACCATGGACTCCATCTGATGATGCATCCATATAAATAAAAAAAAAGAGGAAAAAGCGAATCCTATTGGTACGTAGACGCTCACTATGTCTCAGAAACCCCTCTGTGCTCCCGTTGATATTATGGGAATTTGGTGTTCGATGGTCGTTCCAGGATATCATAGAAAGGATCCTGAATTATACGACGTATATCTTGAAAACGAAAATGATTTCGATTTATATGCGTGTCGCATCTCGAACATTCAAAAGGAGCCCAACTTGATTGTGAGTGTGAAAGATACACTAATTTTTTTATGGCTTATACTATTTGAAAAAGAAGAAAAAAAAATACTTTTTCCAGCGAAGCGAAATAATTTAGCTAGTCAACAATAATAATAAATAATAATGACATTTACGATTTTGGCTTAAATTTTATTTTTTCCCCCCTTCTTTCTTTCGACGTATCAATGTCATTATGAAAAAGAAAGAAAGAAAAACCCATATTATGATTCATCGAAGGGAATGTTTGTTAACATTCAGTTGATACGTTGTCATGGTTGATTTGTTAATAACGAAAAATGCGATTCAACATTATTATTCTAATTGTGGTGTTGTTTTTGATTACAGCACAACAACACACTGTAATCAAGCCATTCAAATACGACGGCACACATACACACAAACCGACAAATTCGTATGGATTCGAAAGCGTTAATCGAAAGTTTAATGTTTGTGCTATTCACCAAATAAAGCACTATTTGACCACATTGATGTTTATGATGATGTTTCAGTAAAACAATATGAAAGCGTAATCGCCATAATTTGTAAATACTTAATTATTTTTTTCGTTTTTGTGTAATGTGTGTGTGTGTGTGTGTGTGTGTGTAAAGCATTGCCAAAAATTTTTGATTGACTCCATTACTATTGTTGATGGATTTCAGTTCATACTTATTTTTTTTCCTCGTTATTATATATACGTTTGTTGATACAGCAATAGTAACGATGACGAAAATTTTCAATTCAAAATGGAATTCCATTTAAAATGAAAATAGTGACGCTGGCATTTCGAAAGCATTCTCCATCATCGAAATATTCTGTTTCGTTCATTTTAAATTCGAAGGTCAATGTCATCATCGTTTATTTCTTTCTTTTTTTCGAAGAAAAATGCTTCAATAAAATTATATTTAGTCATGCTTTATCCAAAAATCAAATGAATTCTGATGCCATATGATGGTGAGGTGATCACATATCGACAGTTTAACTGGTCAATGCGTGAGTAAATTGTATTTTTTTTTCAATGAAATCGTTTTCATGCTGTTGACACCGTTAACCGATCGATAAATAAAGGAAATGAACACATTTAATAAATAATATTGTGAATTGTTGAAGGGTTCATAGCAATTCCACTTTAACGCACCGAATACGCAAAGATTTTTATTGATTCAAATTTTGATTTTGAATCCTATTAAGCTTGATTACGTGCGCCAATTTAATAAATGTGAGTGGATGGGTGATTTCTTTAGTGTGGTCAAATGTTAGAAAGAAGAAAAAAAACACCATTCAATGTATGTAAAAAGATGGAAAATGCTTATGTTTTATGTTACGGTAAATGAACGATTTCTATGAAATGGCAGCCGTTTCGAATTGGTGAATTTACTGAATTTTGTCCAAATTTAAACATTCGTATTTGGCCATAGGCAATGAAAAAAAAAAACGAAGAAGAAAGAAAAACGATTGACCGTCAAACAACCGTCCATTTCAATAACAATGAATAAAGAAAAAAAGCTATGCGGATTCCATTTGAACATAATCCCAGACCATTGATACAATTCTCTTAATTTTATAGAATCGAGAACCAAGATTTTATGTGTGTGCGACATTCATAGTTCAATCGCTATGTGATTTCTTTCGCACTTTTCCGTTAAATGACTTCCATTCGGTTAATTGTTGCATTCAATCATAAATAATAATGTGTTAAATCATCAAATAAAGCAAAATAGTTAGTGGTTTTCCTTTTTCATTTAAATTTAAATTAACCGTAAATGTCAATTATGTTCACGAAAAAATCAACTTGTTGTAATCGAATCTATCTTGGAATGTTTGGATCGTTTTTCATTCAACATCGTACATAAAATTAGAAAAATTACCAAAAGTTTTCCCAATCAAAAACTGTTATCATTTTTCTCATGTATCGTATCTGTATATTCGTCTCTCTATCTCCGTCCAACGTTCAAATATTTCGTTATCTCATTTTGTGGCTCTATTTTTATGTCTTTGTTCCATTTTTTCTGTTTTTTCTTAACATACATCATGAATGTTGATTGATAGAAGTATAAATGAATAAATAATAAAAATCGTTTACGTGTTGTGCATCCTAAATCAATTGCCATTGGAAAAAGACCGTGTCGATTACAATCCATTTGTATACGTCATACATTTAAAACGGTTGACTTCAGATATTCAGAATATGTCAATGTCCTCGTCATCGCTATATTAATATAAGAATAGCAAGATGGAACAAAAAGTTAAATTGAAACAAACAATTAAAATGTTCAGTACTTTAACAAATAACCGATGGCTAATGAAAAAAAGAAGGCAAAAAAAAAAGGTTAATTTGATTTGAGACCATTTATTCGGATATTATTAGAAAAGCAAATAAACCTTTTACAACGGCAATTCTTCATCGTAAATATTGCATATAAAAATGTGAGAAGGGTAAAATCGGAAGCTAAAATCGATTCAAACAAAATAAAAAATTGGCCTGTACTTTTTTTCACATTGTACATCATGAATAGTAAGAATAAATGCACTGACTGAAATTGAATTGAAATTCTCTTTTGTTTGGAAATGTTATATATTTTTTTTTTTAATGTTTCGAAATTCTTTTCTCATTAGTATTATTCTATGATTGTTTTAAAACAATGGATTGTTCCTCCTGAACGGATTCAATAATCTCTTTGCTAACGATAAAAACTTTTCAGAATAATATTCAGAGATGAATAATAATAATGAAATATCCTTATTTTTAAATTGAAAATGTCTGGTCTTGAATGAAATTAATATTATATTCTGGATGCTGGATACTTTGACTGACTTCAAACATTTATTTGTGTACGCTTTATGTTAGGTCGACCGGTCATTTATCGTTTTATCTTTCGCGATTGAATTCATTTTGAAAAGTTTTTCGATCGTACTCAAGTACTAATTAACTATATGCCATAGTTATATGTGATCCATATCAAAATCTGATTAGCGCATTCAAGTCAAAAAAAAAAAAAATAAAATTTTAAAAAGAAAAAATGGAAAATAGTGTGTAAACAATGTCTTATAAACATTTTATAATGCAAATTTAACCTTGTCAATTTTAATGCACAAAAAGAGAATTTTTTGAATTGGTCATAAAACGCAAGCATTTCGTTTTGATTCATTTTTCTTTCTTTCTTTTGCAATTCTTTTCTGTGTTCTGCCAGAAAAATTATGCTTTTATATTTATCGTTTTCACACTCATTCATTCGGAAACAATAGTAGCGGTTGTTGGAAATCACTACAGTTCTTTGTGCATTCATTGTTGAAGGCATTTGAAACCCTTTTGTCAAAACCATTCGTACACAAAATGTTTTATGAACAAGAAGAAAACAATTCATTTTGAAAAGAAATGATGCCCCAAGTCATGTATCTCTGCCAATAGATCAAAGACAGGAAGAGAGAGAGAGAGAGAAAGAGTGGTGTGTTCATTGTTGTCATATCAATAGGCATATTGCCTTGTGCCTTGTGTTAACAATTTCTGATATGTGATATGTATGAGGATGATAGAAGGTGAGCCACCACAGCCCATCACGGGAAAATGAAATTCTCTTTCACAGGGAAGACAATATAAAACTGTTCATTATTGAAGAATATTAGCTTTGGTTGTGAATTCTGAATTGTGACTGACATTGATGCGACCACAAAAACAAATTGATGAAATTATTATTATTATTATTATAATATACATAACATAAAGAGCAAATCGATATTCTCATCAGAAAATAAAGAAAATGAGAATAGAAAGAAAAAACAATTTATACTCATACCATTTGATTGTTGATTTTGAAGCTTTTGTGTTTGGTTCGAAATGCATCGAAGTGAAAAAATCTTCGCTTTGAATAGACTGTTTTAAATTGCTTGATGGAAAAATGGAAAACAACATATCAAATGATTTTCTTCTCATCATTTTTGAATTATTGTTTGGTTTTTTTTTTTCACTTCATGTATCCATGTCATGGAATCCAAATGGACAATAAGACGATTTATGCATTCAATTTGGAATTCAAAACCATCTTTGAAACAACAGACAATTAATTATGTCTGAACGAATACGATCCTATGAATATTTTATGTTGCCCCATGAAACTATTTAATCAAAATTAAACTATTTGTTGAGCAAATGTTATTCCAATCTTCGTTTAAAAGTTCATTTATTATTATTATCAAACAGATGGTTCTCTATTTACCTCTGCAACTATGATTTTCGGGTCTCAAATCAATAATAATAACAATAATTCATGTGCTGTCGCATTTAAAGTGGTAATTTGTTAGCTTAAGCAAATGGTCATTCGGCAATGGCACGCATTATGATATCCGGTGTACTTAATTTGGCCCTAAATGATATTAACATCAAACATTTACCAATTAGCTATTCGCCTATACAATCATATTGAAAATCAATACAGCACCCAACAACATATTCAGTTTATTTCAGACTTCTGATGCTTCAGAATTTAATGAATGATTTAAAACCGCAAAAGAAAACACATACACATTTATAATTGTGTGTTCGTATGTAAGAAATGAACCTTGAACTTGCCTCACAGGCAAATTTTTATTGGTCCACAAATTGGTTGCAGAGTCAATGTGGTTCATGTCATTAAATCTTTTGCGGTGAGAAAAAAAAAAACAAATCCATTTTGAGCATTTCGAATTGCAAAATCAAATACAATACATTTCTATTTTAAAAAGACCAAGAAAGTGTAAGCAATGTTAAAGCATATATATTCATTGTGTGCATGACAAAACACAATATTGTCATTCAAACGACCAAAGATAGAGATCAGGTGGTATTGATTCAATTTTGAGAAATGTACACACAAAATATCAAAATGAATGAAATAAAATGAGAAAAATGATGTCATTTATTGAATTGAATGAACTGGTCAGGTTGGTGGTGTTAGGAGGTATTTTTAATTTTTCTTCTTTTTTGCATAAGTATTTAATGTGAACACGTCGTTGTTCGCTCTTCGGCTATATGAATGTTCACCGTGAAACAAAATAAGCAAAAATAATCTGAACGATGACGTGGGCAGCAGTTAAATGCGAAACATTTTGATAAATTCATATATATGGCCAAGGCGCGCACTGTTTTATTCTTAATTTTTTGAAACACAAATTCTTATTTATAGGTGATGTAATAATATCCAAGATAAGTGACATTGAATTCAAAAAGAAAAAATGAATAAATAAATTGCGATATTCAACTTTTAGATTTTTTATTTGTGTTATAGTTGTCGCGCCAAATGCATATGTATTGCTTATACTGCGTGTGTCATTATGTCCTCCTCCTCATCCTCCTTCTCGCCCTAAATCAACGCCAAGATTATATGTTATTTTGATTTTATATCCAAATATCAAAATATTGACTACAGAATATGAGTGATTTTTGGACAAATGTCTATGACTCACATCCAATCTTTTTTCCATTTTTTGTTATTATTGTTATTACTATAAGTATTATTATAAATATTCATTTTGAATCCATCAAACTACGTAAAGCATATGAATTTAATAATAATTTCAACAACAAAATCAACAAAGGTCAACCGATTTAAACGAAACTTTTCAATTAATGGTGGTTGTCTATTCACCGCAATCGTTCTACCACATCAAATTCAATTGAACATGAGAAAAGTAAAAGTTCGCATGATTTCAAACTTCAAATCGACCTCTAACCATTCTTCTCATAAGCATGTGAATGGAAATTTATTTGAACGTGATGAATGTCATTCAGCGGAATGAAAAAAAAAAAATAAAAATAAAAACAAAATAAAAAAAACACTAAATGTCAAGCGTTTTCATTGAGTTGCTGGTTTTTTGGGTTCAGTTTTGTGAATACGATCGTATTCCATTGGCCAAAAAAAAAAAAATTTGGCACTTCACATTTAATAATTTCTAATCAATTGTTGAATTTTGAACGAAAGTGATTTCCATTTGAATAATAATATTATTTGACTATTGGATTGGTTTGCAAAATGGACTGAATGCATGAATCTCGTTTCTTTCAAATTTTCACAATTATAATTGGAAGAGAAGGGGAGGGGGAAAAAAAATTAACGCTTTTCTCTGAGAGAAATTTTACGTAGCGCATGTGAATTCGAAAGAAGAAAGGAAAATATGCTTGCGTTTTTCTTTTCGACATCAAATACAAGTTGATGAATCATTTCAATCATGATTGCCGTAGCACCCATTTGCCATCGACCATCAAAGATCTAATGCATAACAATGTCCATACCAAATCAAGCATTCCAAATTATAATTTTATAGAAAAAAAAAAAAAAAAGAAAAAATAGAATTGAGACGAACGGCAGACGATTCACTCAATTATATTTATACACCACCTAACAATTATTATTATTATTATTATTATTATATACAATAGTCTAACGTACAATGTACGATGTATTAATGTAGGTCATCGGATCATCTTAGATTTGGTGTAGTTTTTTGGTCTCTTTTTACTTTTAACTCTTTTCATTCATTCATTCATTCATCGACTCCATATTTGGGATGGCATCATTCTTTTTCACTTCTTCTTTCTTTCTTTCTTTTTTTCTCTTCACTTTTATCCATTGTTTTCCCCTATAATCATTTCAACCCATTTCCACAACAATAATAATAATAATAATTCTATGGAGTGACAATGATTCTGTGTGTGTGTGTGTGTTTGTGTTTTTCTTTTCATTGTGTTGTGTGGTTTTGCTAACATGATTATAATTTTTTTCCATTTAATTTCATTTAATTTGTTTTGTGGTTAGTCATTCAAATTGCCCACACAATGCATTTTCAAATAATAACCGTCTTAGTTAGGTGAATGTATGTTTTTTTTTTACTTTTCTTTTTCGCATTCATATTTGTTACAGAATAAATCGTCCATAATAAAACTACTTATAATATAAACAATAACTGATATCTGTGTGAATTCATCGAGAGAGAGAGAGAGAGAAGAAAAAAAAATTGCTTTAATTGTATCGTGCCGTGCGCGTTGTCATTAAAAGTTATAATTATCATTATTGTTTGTTTGAGACGCTTTCACATGCATTGTTGCCTTATATATTTCTTCTGTCTTTTCCCCTTTTTTATACCCACAACTAACTAATTTTTTTCTGCTATGATTTTCCTTTCTTCGAATCATATTGAGTTCTGAAAACCTAATTACCAATTGGTCATCATGATGACCACTGACCATCGAACATATAATTGCTTCATTTTGAAAATATATATTCAAATTATTAGTAAATAATTTCGTATGCGAATTGAATTCCTTCATTCGATTTACAAATGTACAAGCCGATTAAATGCCTTTGAATAAGCCTCTTTAACAAAAGCTCCTTAATCGTTTCGCCATCATAAAGTTCAGGTAGAAATTGGTTATACGATCAATAAGGAAAAGTAGTAATACAAAAATCATATATTATTTTGAAGGTTTCATTGTTCCTCTTATTATATCGATCGACAGCAATAAACAATATTATTCGTATTCGAGATTCATATGTTTGTTTGTTTTTTTCTTTTTTATTCTGGTTGCAGAATCGTGGGTGTTAATATGAGCTGTACAACATATCATTTGTCAAGCGTTAATATTGAAAAAACTATGCAAAAATAAAGTTTCAACACAACAACAATAACAAAGTAGCTGACATCAACGGTCAACGTGCGGCCATTCAAATCATTATCTTAAGCTGTTCATTCATGCAGTGAATGAGACAACTCCAAATATTAAAATGGGAAAAGCTCATGAAAGGTCCGCAAAAAAGTAAGTTTCATCACATTTTGATTTGTTTGCGCATAATGCATTCTTTGTTGTTGTTGTTGCCATTAACATCGATTTTATCATGATTCAAAATGCAATGAATTTATAGATTAAAGAGTGGTCATTATGTTGCAACGCGTGGCAAAGACACAACCGACTATTCACATTCGAATCGTGGCTATTGGACTGATGGTGAAGAAAGTCAACGAGCACCATCAGAACGTACACTTTCCGAATATACAACCGCAAATGAACGAAATACATCACCGCCAAATGCGCCCGCACGTAAATCACGTGGCGATCGTTCATTAAATGCAGGCCCTAAAAATTTAGGCCCATTATATGGACCACCATCTCGAATTCCACCACGTGCCCCATCAGCATTAAGCTATGATCATGGTGGCGATACCGGAAGTGATATATATGTAACCAGTGCAGCTTATAAAGTTCCATCTGAATATAGGTAATAGCATATAGTACCTACTACTTAGGTTCATTGTTCAATGAATTAGCATTCAACTAGCCCCTAGAAATAAATTCTAACAAAATTACTCTTAATTTACAGCCGATATAGTGCGCATCGACCGCATTCACGGGGTCCCCGAAGTCTATACTCTGTCGCAAGCTCAGCCAAAACTGGCCGAAGTAATCGTTCACGAAAAGCTGGCGCACGAATAGAAGCAATGTCAGCTCCAAATCCATTTTGTCCAAATGTTAAAGGTGTTTGCTGTCTTATGTTACTATTAAATTTAGGTTTAATATTAGTGACACTTGGATTTGTTATTGTTATCCAATTTGTGGAGCCATTGTTTGTGTGGTGAGTGTAAAAACAATTCTAAATTTCTCTGGCATTATTATTTTTTTGTCGCATTTTTCATTTACGAACGTTTCTTTTGCAGGATTCTTGGTTTAGTGTTTTTAATATTTGGTTTTGCAACATTAATCGGTAGTATGATTTATTGTGTTGTTGTTTGTCGAGATGCAAAAACACCATCACAACTTCGAAATGAAGATCTTTATTGGACAAAATACTGGCAGAAAAATATCGGTTACACACCACAAGAAATTAATTATAAAACAGATCGTTATGATGCATACTCTGATCGATATTCGGTCGGAAAGGGAAGTCGATTCTGAAAAGTTTTCAATTCTGTAATCAAATAATTCACAATCTAATTTTTTTTCTCTTCAAATTTTCATTGGTTTCTTCTTCTTTTTCTTTTTCTTCACAAACTCAATTTTATTTTGTTTGGATTGAACATTTAATAATTTGTAAACTTTAAACCTAGTTCAGCCGTCTTATTTTTGTATTTCGGTTAAAAATAAAACTATAAAATAAATAATTAAGTGTGATCGACGCTATCACTGTACATATGTATTTAACAAATGAAAAAAAAAAAACAAAACAAAAAACAAAAACCTTCCCAGTTGATTAAATGAGGCCTCGGTCTGATTTTCCATTTTCAGATACCAGAATTAATGAAACTTTGTTAAATGGATTCAGATGAAAAATAAAATAGTAACGAAAACGACTAATTTTTAATAAAAAAAAAAATGTAGTTTTTCTTCCGATTGTGCTCATTCGGATCATTCTGAATGGTGGAAAGCCTGTAGTCAGTGGGAAAGAATCTTTACCATTTAATAATGAAATATTTTTTCTTTGTTTGACAGACTTTTTTCTTGCAGATTGCAAAACATTTCGTTCATCGGCTGAATAATGCAAATACACAACAAATATTTTTGAAATTTTTAAATATTTTTATATTACAGATTTACGAATTTATCGAAAAAATATAGATTTTTATTTAGTATTAAGATATACAATTGGTTTTGTTCGCTAACAGAGTCAAATGATGAGATCGGAACAGATCACCGAACTGAAAACATTTCACTCTGATCGGGGGGAAGAACAAACAACAAAATTATTATTTTTGACTTGATGAAGCGACTACATTGGCAATAGTTTCGAATTTCGAATGGCATAAAAACTGACTAATATTTTTGTGCCTCTGATTTGAAAACTTCATCGATTTCAAAGATTTCTACCCTGACAAACATCAAATGCATGCCACATTCCTTGAGTATTATCCATTTTTGCGTATAAATCTATTTTCATTTAATGTTTCTGTTTATTTAAAATTTGAGTCAAAATAGAATCGATTTTAATATCAAATTAAAGTTTCAGGACAAAATAAGTTTTGGACTTGATATTGTGCCATAGGCGATTGATAAAAAAAACCAAACATTAAAAGTATTTTATTTATTATTATAGGAATTTATAGGAATATGTATGCGTGCGAGTGTCAATACGAATATAAAAAAGAAAAATTATTTGATATGTTTTAATTTGAGACTTTGAATAGGAAATACTGCACTGAAAGCAATCGCACATTTTTGTTAAACAAAATTTTTTGTTTTAAATTTCAATTCGATATGTGATGGTTCATGGTGTTAATATTTAAAGTTTGTAGAAAAATTAACATCAAACGAAAAGAGATCTATTTTTCTTTGTTTTTTTTTCTTTTTTGTTTTTTTTTTAATTTTTGTTGATTCCATCAATGGTAAACAAATCACTTTTTGGATCTGGTGCCAATGAGCTCCAATTGGTTTGATGACATTCATTCAATTTTGGAAATGCTGACGACTGTTGCACAATGCAATAATCTTTTATGGTAAAAAATTTATTTATCAATTGACTGATCCAAATGATTTGTTCATCATCAATTAATTTGGCATTTAACAAAGCTCGTTGTTCCATCACTTGACGGTCATGTTCATTTGGTAAAAATGCATTCCAATGTTTGTGTAGTGGGCTTTTTTGTTGGCTTATCGTTTGTGCGTCTAATCGATATGCATCTAAATTAACATTTTCTGTATCACCGTTTATTTTTGGAACAATTAAAAAATTGCATTGGCCAATCAATGATTGCTTAAAAATTAATTTAACTGTCCAAATACCAGGCAATAGTGGTGTTTGTAAGCTCGATTTAACAAATGATATAGTTTGTAATGGATTTGATGCATCAACATATATATCTGATATGTCATTCAAATGGCCAGCCGGATTAATCCATAATGCTGTTAAATTATAATTTGTAGCTGCTACCGAAGCAGCTAAATTTGATGGAATATCGGCAGCCGATACATGAATAACAAGTGTTGGTTCAGCATACGGTCCCATTATTTTAGCAAAATTTCGTAAAATTTGCTCTTTTTGATCGTATTCGGTGCTGACTTCGATATTTTTAATGCGTTTGCCAAGCGCCAATGTTCGTGACACTTTACCAAATTGTTGCGGTCGTGCCAATAATTCCAATTGTATTATTTCACTTTTATCGATAACATTTCCAATTTTGTATCGAATTAGAAAACCTTTATATTGATCAAATTCCATAAATGTGTGCAATTCATCAATGGCATTCATTGTATAATTTAAATTTAATTTTTGACATGCTAAACTTGATGCAACGGTTATCAATGCCTCATCTATATTTGTTAATTTTTCACTTGAACTGAACACATTTTGCCAATAGCTATTCAAATTTGGATAATCATTTGGATATGGTCCAATGATCCATTCTTCTAAACGTAAAATAATCGCTTGATTAACGATTGGCTCAAATTTTCGGGCAAAAAATAATTGCTTTGTTTCGGTTGCCAATAATCTGGGCCAATCGGCAATTTTAAAATCATTTGGACTACAGCCACACCAATCGACAACATGCTTATATTGACATCGACATCCTAAACGACGTTTCCAATTTGTTACATGCAAATTATTGTCCACATATGAATTACAATATTTTGAATTGCGTAAAACGGTATGGAAAAATGATTCGGCCGGCAATAATGTATGATTAAATATACGCAATAAACCGGCCAATAAATCATCTTGTTCATTTTCATTTGTTGTAACATAATGAACAAATGATCGAGACAATGCAACCCAATCGCTACCGCCATCAATTTGAATGCCATATGGTAAATTACGTTCACCAATACGCCACATATGCGTATCACATTCAACAAACGATTTATCTAAACCCTGTTTTTTAATAAAACTTTGCACTTCACGTCCATGTGAGCGAACAAAATTTCTATCACGATTTGCCGTCAAAAAACTAATAAGATTCTCTTTGGATTTAATTAAAAAATCGCTTTCGCTTAAATTTATAATAAATTCCCATTTCCAATTGGATTCATTTAACAATTCAGTCATTGAGGCCAATAGCATACGTAATAATGATGCACCGCCCCATATTGTTGAGTATCGTTTTCGGGCCAATCGGATGTTATTCGTATTTTGTTCAAGTTTCAATAATTCGCTATACATGTAGTCTTGACGCTAAAATTAAAGGAAAAAAAAACACAAAAAAAGTACATAAAATCCATTAATCCACATGCAAAAATTAATGTGTTTTTTTTTAATCGAAAAAACTAACCGCATCCACATGGATGAAATAATAATTTTGTTCGCTGTACAATAGTTTTAGCAATCGATGCACTTGTCGAACAGCACGACCATTTAACGTGAGTAAAAATGCAATTCTTACGCTTGAATCAATTTTATGGCCGACTTCGGCAACTCTTGGTACGAATTCTGTTGAAATAGAAAAAAACATATTTTACAACAATGTCGCGATAGATTCAAGTGCCTTATTGTCTAATACTAACGCTTAATTCCTGTTTCAAATATGCTTATGGTAAAATAACCGCCACACAATTCCTTTGGATTTCCTGAACATTTATGATTACATTCTGGATCCGGTACTTTGGTCGTTTTTTCTGAAATTGTGTTCCCACAAAAGCACTCCGTTCTGAAAAAAAAAAAGTAGAAAATGAGGAAAATGTTTATTTATATATTGCTTACGCTAAATTCAAAACACTTACGAATATTCCATCCCAGCATAAACAAATCCCGATTGTAAACACAATTGAACACATTTTCGCGGTGTATTTGATTGTTTAAAATTAATGTAATAACCGGATAATGTGCGGAATTCTTTATCATCTTTGAAACAACCAAGCGAACGATTCTCAATATATGGTTCATGTGGACAATAATTGGGTAAAGATTTTGAATAGAATTGTCCATTTTGTATGGCACACGTTATGTTGATAATAGTTTCTTTGCATAATTGAGTTTGAGCCCGTAAAACAGCTGAAATTGCTTCTTTCGCTTGAATATCACATATTGGCTTAAATTTTAAATTACCTAATTTTAAATTTGAATTAATTAACAATTGCTGTGCTTGTTGTTGTTGTTTTTGATGTTGTTCATTGCCCGAATTCGGGATTGAATTTAATCTATTTACACAATTCACGTCTGGATTATGATTGTTAATTTGTTGGTGATTTAATGTTCCAATTTGAGCCGAAGATGCAGCATACATCTTTGGTAAACCATCATCTGATTTACCGAACATCGGCAATAAATAGCCCAACAATAATTGAATGAACAAAAGGGCAACAAAAACGAAAATTTTATAACGCCGTAGCCATTGCATCGGTACTGTTGTTTCAATCATAGCCAATAATTTGCCGATTAATGTGCCCGTCACGAAACACAAAAGTGTTATTGATATTTTTGTTAAATTATTTCTTTTTTATTCGTTCTCTGTTTACTATAATCGGTGGAATCAACAACGTAAATTTTACAATCATTTTTCGTTCAATAAATAATATTTTGACATATTTTTTTGCTTGTTATGTTATCGGTGATTCTAGTACGTTGTTCATATATAATGGTTCGTTTACATTTTCGATGTCAGTTATCGACATTGAGAATACAGTGAATTCAGGCAGCCGTACTTGTCTCGCGTATGATTTGGAACAATTCAATGAATTGCATATTTTGTTTTTTTTTAGTTTTTGGCCTTGTTGCAAAAATCAAAGAATATAATTTTTTCGATAATAAGAATATAAATTTATTGATCAGAAGATTCATTTTCATTTTTCTCATTCATTCGCTACAATTATAATCAATGGTTCTATCCGCAGCCGAATTTCGTCAGCTCATTTTAACTCATTGTGTATTCATTTTATTGACAACAATTTTTACTCACTTTGCCATCTAAATTCACCTATAAATAGATAGATTCATATATATGTATGATGTTCCTTGACAAAGTATGCAAAACAAAGAAAAGTAAATTTCGGGCTTCATACGTTTCGATCCAGATGGGCCAGCATGCGGGTAATAACGTTTTTTTTTGTTGTTGTTGTATATTTCGGGTTGGATTTTGTATGCGTAAATGAGCATTTAAATGCAATTTAGGCCTTTCTTTTCAACACGATCCTGATGGCCGGCCCATTTAATTGCCAAAAAACACATAAAGAGAAAATTCCGAAGAATCCTGGTTTGTATTTGAAAATTTTTGTTTTGTTTTGTTTTTGTTTTGTTTTTTTTTAATTTGTTGTTGATATGAACCAAAATTTGAATCGAAATCACAAAAGACACATTGATTGCTTTAAAAGGTTTTATGGGCAATTTAAAAATTAATTCGTTGAAATATGTGGTCCTTTCGAAATCCATTCAGAAAGTATTCCATTTTTACATAAAATAATGATAAATTTTTATTCAAATTTCATTGCGTTTATATTGTTCTTCCGATTATTCCTTTCTTTTCATATTTTTTTTTACTTTTGCTTCTTCACATTTTTTTCATTTTTCCATTTTTCGTTTTATGTTTCAATTCGATTATTGCATCAATATTTTTTGTACATGACACACATTTTAAAATCACTTCATTTTCACACTAATTTTATTATCAATGAATGTTATCGATCTCAGAATGGTGACGGTTTTGTTTTTTTTTTTTTTTGGGACCCATAGTTTTTAGAATGTGTGCGGTACCTACGATAAGAATTTCTAATATTTTTTTTTTTGCTATAATTTTTTTTATACATTTTTTTTTTCTTCATTTGAATTAAGACTGAAAGAGATTTTTAAAGATAAAACGAAAATTTTCAATCAATTAGAAAGGACAAAAAAAAAATTCCTTTGTAAGCATTTAATAAGATTAATTTCTATAATAAAATTTGATTGAAGAAAAGAATCGATCTCATTATTCGATTCATCGATTTTCACGATTTATATTTTGTTAATCGAATGCATTTGGATTTTGGAATTGGATTCCTTGTTACAATTTGCATTTCACCGTTCTAGATTAACTCCGATCGTTCTTATTGAATTTAAAAAAAAAAAGTTCATGAACCTAAATCAATCAATCCGCTGAACGAAAATATTCTCCTTCACACAAATTCAATCGAATTTTGAACCAAAAAGATGCATCGAAAATTTTAGCGATGATCAAAAATGTACGATCTCACACATCACACACGTAACAAATAAAATAATCAACATTTTGCATTTTACATTTTGCATAATCAATACCATAAAAAATGTTTCCATGTGTTCCTTAATCTCCATTTCCATTTTCTGATATTATTCATTTATTTAGTTGTGATTTCGTTTCGAAACTTATCTTATATCCAAGATGATGATGTATGGCGTATGGCTAGTGT
>GL501517.1:4174583-4200798 GCA_000149185.1 Mayetiola destructor
GTACACACACACACACACACACACACACACACACACACAACGAAGGACGACAAATGATTGAACGAAATTGAAATAAAACAAAAAGACAAAATCCATTTTTCGACGTCTTGAAACCGATTTTCGATGACACGTATTTCTATAAAAAATTATGATTTTCAAATACTTCGACTAAAACTATTTCACAAATGTATATCGAAAAATTTGTGCGCCCTCACTCCATCTTTCGCTTTATTCTTTTTCTGTTGGCCTTTTCCATTCTCGCCAATTGTATATGTGATATGTTATATGCAGATGACCCTGAAATGAAATGTCCGCCAACCAACGAAATTTTTCGACATTTTCAAAATATTTTTGTGTTTTCTTATTTCCGTGTTGTTTTGGTTTTTTTTTTTGATAAAATATCAATATGGAATGCGACAATGTGATTTATTTTCTTGTCAATATCACCACCATTCAAGCACTTTGCAAACGATGAATCGTTCGAACAACGAAAAAAGAAGGAAAGAAATCATTTTTCAAGTTGAACACATTTGTCAACGAATTTAGTCTTCAGTTCGATGACAAAAAATCGCAAAACATTCGATATGAATTCAATTTGTAGCTTTATTTCCTTTCTTTCATTTCGTCAAATGAATTTTACCTGTTTTTTTTTTGTTATGTGTTTGATTGCTTCTTGTCAAATTTAGTATTAGTCAACAACTTTGTTTCTATGGAAGGATTTATTTGATATTTAAATCCAAATAAATTCCTATTTTGCGAGCACAACTTTATAAGTGATAATTAATTTATATTTTTATTTTTTTATTTTTTATTTTTAATTTTTTTTTTTGGTTTAGTTTTTATTCAATCACAGATTATGTAGCACTTTAAAGGGTACAAAAAACTAATTTTTGTGTCCACATTAAAGCGTTGCCACTTAGACAAGTCCAAATGAATTTTGGCTTTTCAATAAAATCGTTTTCTTTTTTCACTCCATATCACAAGGGAAAAATAGGTGGAGTTTTATCCACATTCATTCATTCATTCATTCACATAGACAATTATTTTCTATTCGAAGAATTGGCAACATACATAGCAATATTGAGAGTTTTATTTTCTTATTGCTGGAGTAGTTTTTCTGAATTTCATGGAACAAATTTGTTGTAGCCAAATAAAATGCAATGCCAATGGAATCACTCAAAATTTTGTGATTTAGAAGTGCGCAGGCGATTTTCCTCAATTTTTCTAATCGTGCACGACAATGTGAGTGTAAACCGAATGATAGGGGAAATTTGAATGAAAAGAAATGGAATGGAAGGGCTGCGTTTTGCGATTGCATTTCGTTCAAGCATGTCTTTCATTGATGATCGAGAGATATATATTTCCATTGGATGGAATGGCGCGTATTTTTCTGCGTGACTCATTTGTGTTGTTCAAATTGTTTTCCATTGGAATCGACTGGAAATTAGAAAATTCTGAACTAAAGATAAATTGTACACTGCACACACATGCTGATTTGAATGTGCCAATGTGTAAATGGAAACAAAACTTCAGATGACAGCTGCTTTGTAAGTATAACGTATTATGTAGAACGTATAACTTCAAATCCAAACAAAAACATTTCAATTCTTATGATAATAATAATTTGTTATCTTATTCATCGTTCTATCAACTCTGTCAAGTCAAAAATCAAACAAACATCTGACTCAGTAAACAATTACGTGGCTTTTCAAATGGTTTTTTTTCTCTTTCATTTTATTTATTTCAATAGCTGGAGATGGGAAAAAAAAAATCACAATTTTGAGTTTATCGACGAAAAAAAAAAATTAATAACAAATTATAAAACAATAGATTACATCTTTCTGGACCTGTTGGTATCCCAAATATTTAAATTGCATTTGTTGACAAGAATTGGCTCAAAACAAATCCTCTTGAGTTGTTCCGCTGGGCAATTTTTCATCAGATAACCAAGACATCATCCAGGCTGAACCATCTTTGCCCAACCACAGAACACTCAGTAAAAATGCTTCCAATATGCCCAATGACATGCCAGCCAATACGTCAAGTATGTGATGACGATAAAGTAATAAACGCGACAAACTAACACTTATTGCCCAGGCAAATAATGGAGGCCAAACAAGCATTGGCAGTGGCGCGAGTGTTGTGAAAAATATCAAAATAAGGAATGCCCTTGATGCATGTCCACTTGGAAAACTACGAAAATGAAACATGTAATGTACATTGTTTAAATTGGCTGAAATTACAAATGCTGCTTTGAATTATTATTATTATTATTGTTACCTAAATTTATCTGGGCCAATGGTTAAGAATGCATCATCGAACGTTGGTCGCCTTCTACGTGTCGCTGCCTTTATACTGGCTACAATAATTACATCCATAATTAGACCAATCAATAAATTCATTTGGATTTGATAATAATTTGGATTGTCGATCATCCAACAGATGGCCAATAAACATGCAAACCAAACCAATCCATGGCATGAATACTGAAAAAATAATAATAATCAATCATCATCCGATTTTGAATTGCCGAAGCTTTGATTTTCAATTAGAACATCTGGAACATATTGCTTACTTCTAATAATTTGCAATGGGTTTTGAGGGATCTTATTGGAACGAAATTCAAACTAAACGATACAAATCTTTTGGTCCATTCAACATCCAGAATTAACAATTTCTGAAGAAATGGTGGAATATTTCGTTTTTCTTTATCTGTCATCTGATCACTTCGATTCATTGTGACCGTTTAAAATTTTGCTTGTTTTGTCTATGTGCCTAATCGGAAAAGGAGAAAAATTAAATAATTCAAAATTAGAGAATTTTAATATGCAATAATATTGATTGAATCGAATGGCTCATTTTGTCTGTGGCAAAATTATTTATAAACAAAATGCTGCCTGCTTACCAAAGTAGAACCTGACGTAGTTTTAGCTGTTTTCGTAAATTTAATCACATCTATATTATAGCTGAGTCAATGTTGATTCTTTTGATTTCATTTCTGTCGTATAAACTCCGCATATTTCTCAACGCAATCATTATTTGACATTTTAACGCAACGTTTCGCATTATTTATGACAAAAAAAAAAAAATTCAAAACGTATTTGATCATCGTGTATTGAATAGCGTTGAAACAACTAACTGAGCGACACTTATCGGATGAACGGATAACTATTATGAATTTATACTTTTAAGTTTGAGCAAGTATGTGATTTTTTTTCTTCTTTTTTGTGTCAGCTGAGACGAAACAATTAATCACCTCATGGAACCGTGATATTAACACACCAAGAAATATGATTTAATTTTTGCTGGCATGCAAATTGGAAGGAAAAGAAAAAAGCGACGAAACCATCACATTGTTTCACGTGGCATTTCGTCCTTTCCATTGAGATTTTTTTTTTCAAACTAATTTTGTCACTGTACCCTCATAATGTGAAAATAAATGAATTCCTCGAAGCTCTGATAAATAGCAGCGATGCCAAAAGGAAGGAATCAGATCTAAGAAATGAAAAAATATTGATTGAGTATAATCTCTTGGAAATATTACCTTCATAAACTTGAAAGACTTAAATCAGTCAACAGATTGAAATGTTCTTTACAATGGGATTCTTTTTGGATTCGAAACAACTTTTCCATTTGTTTCGAAAACGAAAAATTTGAGAAAAGAATAAATCTCGCCTTCGTCCATTGGTTTCAGCAAGAAAATTTGATAAAATTTGTGTCACTTGAATTTGCATTGCTCAAAATTAATACAAAGACAATGTTAATGTTAATATTAATGTTAATAACAATGCATAACGGAAATTCTCATCGACCAATGGCAATACAGAGTGTTATGAATTTGCAATGCCAATGAAATGCAACAAAAATAGATTTGATGTCTCTTTTACACCAATGGATTTAACCAAAAGCAATGCCATCCCTACCAACCTTCTGTACACTTAAATGATAACGGTTGGTAAATTGGTGTTGATGCAAAATCGACAAAATCAACCAAAACGAAATATCAACGTCGGTCGACAGTCACATTCCCATTTTAGTATTTCGATCTGATACATGTTTTTTTTTATTATAAAGGAATTTGAAAATTCACCGTATTTTTTTGTAATATCTATTGAAAAAGTTGATTTCTTCTTCAGTTTTTTATTATCTTGATTTGTCAATAAAATCTGTGCATTTTCCGTTCAATAAAATCAAATAAAATTCTTTTTTCATCCTAAATATCCAAATAAATACACAAAAAAAAAATAGTTATTTTGTAGATAATACAAAATCGATTTAAAAATTTAAAAAAAAAAACGAAATACAGTTCAATTCAGAGAATTTGCACGGAACGCGCAACGAATTTCATTTAATTTTTGAAAAAAAAAAAAAATTTCCTGGTACCCAACCGAAAAGAACAGTTAAATGATGAGCGCTTTAGCGAAAAAATTGCACGTGCATTTCGATGACGATGTATCGGTGAGCTCAACATCGAAAATTAAATCGAATGATGAGATTGCTGATCGGAAAAAAGATGCATCGATATTGAACTATACGCGTGACGAGCTATTCGAATTGGCCAAAAATAAATTGTCGCTAGAACCGCCAACATTTCCAGATGAAATCAGAAATGCCGACGAAAAGCGAAAGCAAAAAATAAAATCTGTTTTCAAAAATGCCGACGTTTTGAAAAGTTTATATGAAAGTAAGTACATTTGGTCATTTCGAGAAAGAAACCAAAAAAAAAAAAACAATTTCATATTTGTCTTAACTGTTAGCTTTGGTGTTGGTATCAATTTGGTCGCTGTTGTTTGGTTACGGGATCCTATTTACGTCGTAATATAATGAGTTAAATCGTCCATTTTGATTTATTTTTTTCTTTTTTGTTGTTTTCTTTTCTCTTTGTCTTCGCACATTGCATCGAACGAACGAACGAAAATAATCAAAGATGGTGTAGATAATTCTACAGTTATGTCTAAATGTAGCGTTGGCAATAAGAATGCACCGAATATTGTAAATGAACAAGATCGCACCGATTTTCAGCAGCTCATTGCCACCGCTGTTTCAAATGCTCAGCATCAACAGCATCACCACCACCACCACCAACAACAACAACAACAACATAAAGTTGATTATGCCGGCCCAGAAAATCGACGACGACGTATTGGCAGTGGTCGCATTGTTGATAATTATCATAAGGAAAACAACAATTGCTTTCCATTGGGCATGGATGCCCGTTATATGCGCAATGAATTGTTCAAAGAATCGAACGATGGAAAACGTATGATAAAAAATTGGAAAACAGGCAATGAATTCAATTGGAAAATGATGAGCCATACATCATCGGTAGATAGTGATAATACGGATGCCAAATCTGATGAACCGGAATGGGCAAATGTTGGTGTATCAAAAAGTGATATCATTGAATTGCATGGTTTCGATGGTCCGTCAACTGGTGACGATGACAAATTAAAATCTGACAATTCTAGTGAAAATACATCGATTCCACTGCCAGCACGTAGTACACCATCCAAAATGATGCCAATCAAACAAAATAATCCAGCTAAGCTCGACGACTATTTCAATTTTGAAGATTTTTTAAAATTGGATATGCCATCAAGTGTGAATGGTGCACGCGATCATGATAAAAGTGAATCTCGTTTTTCACAATGGTTCAACGGTCAAAACATTCCAAATGGTTCACCCAATCATAACAAAATCAAAGCTGATTTTCATGATATGGCCGGATCACAATTCAAAAATGGTGCAAATCAATTTATCAACAATTTCCAACCAAAGCCAAACTTCAAAAAAATGACAACATATCCTAATTTGGCTAATGCTTCGGCTAAGGTGCGTAGCGTTGATGAATTGGAAGCTAATTGGTGTCCAAACATTCATAAAACTGTTACACAATCGTCACAGCAGGAATGGAATGCATTCCAATATTTTTTGAATCAATTGAATGTGGTTTCGTCGGCGGGCAAACAACAACAATCAATTTTGAAATCGGCTCAATCCAATTATTTGCTCAATTTGATTAATAAAAATTCGGAAAATTTGCATCAACACCGCTGGTCACAAAATGTTGCAATGGAACGTCCAGACGCCCAATTGTATTTGCATCGTTTGGTTAATGGTGAAATAACTCAATTGCATCTTTTGCAAGAGCTGAACAATCCGCGCATTCATCAATGCGATCGCGAAACATTGGTTGCGGTATTGAATTTTTGTAACGAAAATCAACAGTGGCTGCTTAATCAGCAACAACAGCAGCTCAAATGTAAAGAGCAAATGAGCCAACAACTTCGACAACTTCAGTTGTGGCACTTGAGAACTACTCAATTACGATCACCAACACCACAGGAACTTCAATTGCATATTCAAAATGTCATGCAAAATGCTGTTTTAAAACGACAATTTGAAGAACAATATTGTAAGGTTCCGAATCTAAAGCCAAATATGCCGGCCCAATCGAAATTCCACGGTGATTATAAGAATCAACGTTATAATTCCAAGGTAATTTTTTTTTTTCGATTTCACCAAGTGAAAAACTAACATCGGTGTTGAAATTGATCGATTTTTTTTTTATTTCTTTTTATTTCTTTTTAACTTTTTTTTCTGTGCAGCCGAGATACAATCAGTCACCACAAGATGGTCTACAATTCATTCATTCCCAAAGTAAACCATTGTGGGCTCGTCAGAATGGTAGTCATCATCCAACACTTCCTGTTTATGGTATTAATGATGGTGGTCACATGCTGAACAACAACTCCAAGTATCCGAACGATTTGTTGACCGGCGCAATGCAACAGGTCTTTGGCCGAAATATTTCACCGTCAAATTTGCCGGGCGCTGTCGATTTCAAAGATGATGAAATCAAAGTTGAAAATAAATAAGCCACAACGCACACACACACACACACACACACACACACGTCTGATATACAATTTTATCAATCAATGTTGCAAGCCATCAGTAGTATAGAAATGGCGGTTTAATTACATCTTTGATATCAAAATGATATCAAGTTCAATTAAAATCATTTTGATATCGAAAAATGTGATTAAACCATCATTTCTCTTTCTTTCTCTTTCCTCTGCTCCGCACACACACACACACACACACACACACACACACACACACACACATTTTAATGATTTGCAATTATTAGTAGTTTTGTGTTTTCGCCTGAAGCCTTCCTAGAAGACTTAAAAATGTTATCTAAGTGAGTTGTTGACGTGGTCATTTCAAATAGAGAAAATAAATCAGATTACGTTGATGTAAATGTGTAATTACGATTGAAATTAAGACAACAATTACTTTATAATGAAGTTGAGTTGCCATTGCTTTTTCATTACTCATTTTGTGCGTAAATATTTTGCAAGAATTTCATAGAAAATTTAAGTGATGCTTGCTAAATAAAATTGAAAATAATAAAAAATAAAAATAAAAGTTATAAACTAACAACATTGAAGTTTCAATTTGGTGAAAACTTTGAGGAAGAAATAAAGGTGAGAAAATGTTTCAAGTAAATCTTGAGTCGTAATTAATGCTATTCTTTTGTCGATCTCATCAAAATCTTGCATCTTCAAAATATTTGAATTACACAAAAACGGAGAGGTTCTAATAAATTCCATTAATAAAAATAAAAATAGTAATCTTAAACCTCCAAAATAATAATTTAAAATAATCAAATTCAAAAGGCAAATCAATTCTCAATTCAATATTTTCTTTTTCAGTTTATTTTAATTCATTTTGATTTAAAAAGAAATTAACCTAAATTGTCCATACTTTAACTGTTTATTTATTTTGAAAAATTCTTTTTTTTTTCAATTGAAAATAAAATCGCATCAACGACAATAAACTACAAATCTGGTTTGAATTCATTATTTTGTCTCATTGGTCTGAAGTATGTACCGAATGATTGATTGAGTTGTGCGAATGTCAAAATGGCATGAAGTTAGTTTTGTTAAAAAGCTATTTGTATTAGGATTTATGAGGACGCTTGTCATTCTCTTGCAATATACGAAACAACATAAAGCCAGTATTTTCTCGATGCACATCGCAAAAGCAAAAGAAAAAATACGATATTAGTGAACAAAATATTAGTGCAACCAAAAAAGTGAACTCATTTTAACCTAAATGGCAGATTTTGCAACACCATCAAGTTCGAAAAAACGAAAGATGCCGTCATCACCTAAGACCAACAACTTGGAAACTTCTGTTAACAGTTTTGGCAAAAGGCTTTTAAAACTGCGCGAGTATGTATCTTAACAATAAATCAAAAAAAAAATTCATATTGCGAATTTTTAGTACCATGTGTAATCTTTCTTTTACTTGCAGTGACGCTTATGATATTGAAAAACCTTTGGACGAACGGAAAAAATGCGCAATATATGGATTAAATGTTGTTTTTCTTTACACATATGTTGCTTTGTACATAAAGGAATTGTAAGCATTCGATTTTTATTTTTTATCGAATAAAAAATATAACGAAGCTTTTGTTTTTTTATTTTCAGGGTGTCATTCATAAGGAAACCTCGAACAATTGTTGAGGCAGAAGACTTCACGCAAACACAAAAAGATATACAAGAAATCTCGGAATCGGAAGGCAGTACGTCTACTTCTGCTAGTGATGCAACGCCAACCAAAAATAAAAAAGCACGAAAAAAGCGGTCTCCCAAATTCAAAACCGCGTTGTCTGCAGCAAAAAATCTGAGAGAAGTGCTTTATGATATAATTTTGTAAGTATTAATTTATTCCTAGTCACACTATTTTATGTTCGAAAGTTAAAACTAAAGATTTTTTTACTCATAGGGGTTTAGGATCGGCCACAATATCAGAAGGAGAAAAAAAGAGTATGGCAGTTAATGCACTGAAAATGATCCATACTGCCCAAATCATTAAGATAATACAAGACCTGTATGTATTGGGTTTCATAAATTTTACTGATGATCATCGTTGATTTTAAATTTTAAAATTTATTTCATATTTTTTATTTTCAGGCAACACGTCAAAAAGGAAATATCGGAAATTGGAGGAGAGCCCGATCAAAATTCACCAATTGAAGAGTCTGAATTGTATGCGGATATTGCTAAATTAGATGAAGCGACTTATTATGAGCTTCTCTCAAACCTATGATCTTCAATGGTTTTAACCCTTTAAAATTTAACATGCACGAATAGTCCTCGAGCTAAATCTACCGTTAAAATTTAAGCCCGTTCGGAGTCGATTTACTAAGTTTAATGCCGCGAACAAAAAATGCGAACGATTTTAAAGCTTGATTGTGTAAATACATCAAGCAATACAAAAATAAAATAAAACATTTAAAATTGATTTAATCCAACGGTTTATTTAGATGTGCCACAAACATTTTTCTACACATTTTATGAGTTTCCATTTTTAGGTGCATAAAATCGAAGGAAATGTGGTAAAAGTGTGACAATAATTGGTTTCACCTCATATGATTCGTTATCAATGAAGAAAAATCGTTCTTTATCCTCTTCATTATCAATGGGCTTTGGGTTTAACCGAACGGTTCGCACTTCATATTCAGCATCTAAATTAATTCTCTTTGAATGGATACGATCCAAACTGTCGCTTATAAAACTAAATCCATGGCTGGGCTTGATCAATTGCATTGTCAGTTTTGGAATTTCATTGTTCGCGATATTTTTGGTTGATTTTTTTACATTTGATGTGCTTATTATAATTCCGGAACCATCACATTCAATGGACGTTTCGTTGCCACAATTTGGATTTCTAACTTTTGAATAGTCCGTTTTGGGTTTTGTTGCCTCCGAACCGAGTCGAAATGATGGAATAAAACCTGACCACCATCGTCGTGTTGATTTAATTTCAATTTGATGTGGTTTTATGAAGCAATTGCTACAACCAGCACATGGTTCTGTGTATATTATCGATGCTGAACATTTCCATGTCAAACTGTTACCAAATGCATTAAACAGAATTGTAGCATAGTCACGAAGAGAAGCCAAATACCAATAGCTATCACGTTTGTTGAATGCTTCGCTGAAAGTGCTCCACTCAAATGAGCCCATTGCATAAACTGGTTTGATATTGACATTAGTTCCATCATTGTCAAGCACTTCTATTTTCATAACGTCTTTTTCAACAATTTCGCCTCGTACGATAGACATTGAAGCGTCGGCCAAACCTTTAACACGTTCCAATTTCGATGTATCCGAAAAATTAAAAATCGATTCACCAACTGTGTTTGTGCGACCGGTTGGCAGCAAACCGATTGTCGGAAGAGCTTCATCTTTGCTATATGTTCGCCTGAATAATCCTATCAATCGAAAATGAAAACGAAACCATCCATGTATTTACCAATAAAAAAATTCAAAGACCAAGATCAAGATTACCTGTAACAATTTCAGACAGCGTTCCATCACCACCGGCACATAGAATCGCTTCTGGCAAAACATCCATCTCCTCAACATATCGTCGGGCATGAGCTTCAGAATCTGTTTTAACAATATCTATAGATAGACCGCCTAAATTCAAAATGGGCTCACAATATTTTGCAAACTGAAAGAAAAAAAAAAGAAGATGCGATTACATTTACAAACATACAGGAAATTACGTCTTAATTTTACGTACGGTTTCGGCTGAAGACCGTTTATCCGCCAATGGATTTAGAATAACCAACATTTTACCAAAACGTTGATTAGCCGAATGGCTTTGATCACCATAAACGACTGCATCGGAACAGTATTGTCGCATCAGCTCATTAATCCTAAATTGTAATGAAAAAAAAAAGTTATTAAATTATTTATTTCGTTTATAGTCTATCGCTAATTGCTCACTTATACGCCTCGATGGCATAATTGATGCCATATGTGGCTGCTATTGCACCAAACACAGATTTCTTCCAATGGTTTCGGACTCCTTTTACTAATTTAACGACGCTTGCCATAATTTTCTTTTGGAGAAAAAAATCTTTCTGGAACGTAACTTAGAACAAACACATAGCAAACAATCAATTTCAAAAGTGAGGTTATGTCAAAATTGTGAAATGTCAGTTTGGGCCAATAGATGATGACATTTGAACGTAGTTTGTTTATTTCTATGAATCGTGTTTACCGAAACAGAAGGTGAATAAATCAACATGACATCAAAACCATTAACAATAACGCTGGATTTTAGGTAAATTCAAAGCAATTTCCATTTATTGAAAGAATCATTTGAATTTTGCTCCTTTCCTTTGAATTATTTTGTTATAGCGGCGGTGCTGAAAACTTATTCGATAACATAAAATCGCGAAAAGTGGATTTGGACATTACCAAAAAATGTGAGTCAAAAGATAAATTTCATTCAATTAAAAGAGCACACAAATTGATGCGAACACTCTACAGGGAAAATAAGCGATCTGCTGGAATGGATGAAAGACAATATTTTACGAGAGCGGCCTGAACTGTTTTTGCAGAATGATTCAGTGTAAGTAGAATAAATTTTCATACAATTGAAAATGACTCAATGAATGGAATTGATTGTATGTGTTTATGTTCGTTAAACGCAGGAGACCCGGCATTTTGGTTTTAATCAATGAAACCGATTGGGAATTGATGGTAAAAATTATATCCACCAATATATTCAAATGTTTCTAATTTCAAACTTCTGATCCATAGTTAAATTGCTATTTTCAGGGTGAACTCGAGTATGAAATCCAACCAAATGACAACATATTATTTATATCGACGCTTCACGGTGGCTAATCATTACTGTTCACAAGAATATAATTTTATTTCCTGTATTTTTCGAATAATTGAACTTTTATACATTGACATTTGAATCATTAACGGTGTATGTGTGTACATTCCAGAATAGATGATTAGAACGTTTCTGAATGCAAAAAGGTTATAAATAAATATTTCGAATACAAATCAAAAGAATAGAATAAAAAATATCATAAAATCATATGAATTTGGCATAAAATTCCCTTTGAAACAACTGTTCGTAGGTTTCATGCCCAAAAGACCTAGTTTTTCGTGTTTGCAGTGCTTATAATTCGCTAAAACAACTTTTGACAATGTCTGAGTATATAAACATCGTACGCTGTATAAACCTTGCTTACATGAAGGAGATGAAGAAATCTTTTTGACTGAACAATCGTGTTGGCTGTTTTTACAGTGGACGTAATTCTGATCCTTATGCACAAACTTTTTTTTATACTCATTTATTTATCATATGTTCCATTTTTTTTTTTTCAATCTCAAACTATCAACATTCAGATTAAAAGATTCAAAATCATTTTGGTGATGTAGCTAACGCCTGCAGATAGATAATTAAATTCAAACCAAATCGCATCCAAATCGATTCATTTAAAACTTTACGGAATTTGTTTACGGAAATTCTGAAGATTTTAGTTTCATTATTTTGCAGGTAGTATTGAAACTGAGAAAAACACGAAACGCTTACGAAGCCCTATTATGATTTTAATCTATAGAATGTCCGAAAATGTTTTACAGTTGAATGGCATTTACCATAATTGGTGATTGATGATGGTCAAATCGATGCATGAAAGATGGATAAAATCAATCAAAATTCAGTTGTTTTTGTATTATGTTATTCGATCTGTTAGTATTCCATATTTTGGAATAGAAAATAGCCCCAAAACCCATCTTTGATAAATTGAATTAAATTCACAATAACATTATTTTGCAAAATATATGAACACAAGTGTCAACATGAAAGATAATAAAACCTTCGAATGGAAATGAGTATTTCAAGACGAATAAAATCCGCTCTAATTTCATAAGGTGTTCAAAAAAATGGCACAAACTTTGAAGATTCCATTTACACTGACTGATAATAATCTAGAAATTGATTGCAATTCACGAACATCGTATAGTAATCATTCACATCGCTCTCATGTTCACGCAAAATTTCATTTAATTTTTGAATTCAAAGAAGCGCCGAACAAGAAATGGCAAAGTTTTGGTGTATAATATTTATTCGGATCGTATCGTGAATACCATGTTCACATATCTTTGCGCCACAGTTCATATCAAATTGGAATTTTTTATCCGGCAGTACATCAAAAAAAGCCAATTATATTTAGTGTAAAATCGAAATCATCAAAAATCAGTACGGATCGTCAATCAGTACATAGACCCAAAAGTCAGGACTGTACTGATAAAATCAGTACGGTTGGTCACATTAGACATGCATAATGCTTGAATCGTTTGTCATAAATACAAGCACCGATTTGTGGCCGTAAATGAAGGAATGTATCTGCATTGTGTTGAATGAAATAAACTGAATGTACCAAAAATGTTCTATCATCATTTTTGGATTAAGCGCTCGCACATTCATTAATAGTAAATTGTGGTGAATATCATGTGCTTTCTATAATTCTTTCATGTTCAATAGCCTATGCTCCAATGCAAAATACCAAAATATAACAGCTTAATATTATGCTTACAAAATGTTGGATGGAGGAAAATGTGGAATCGAAATTGAGTTGACAAAGAAGAGAATAAGACCGTCAAAGAAAGAATGGCGCGATGAAATTGAAATAAAAATGGTGACAAACTTAACTGCTGGTGATTAATTGATTATGCTTGAGTTTTTGGGCTCATTCTCTAGCAAAATGAACAAATGAAAAGAAAGAGAAAATAAAAACAAAATAAAAATAAAATGTATACGAAACTGGGCTATGTGGTAGCGCATTGAAATTTATTTTGTATCGTCATACAAGTCTCAATGAGTGTATCGTATTGTAGTGCTGTTTTTGTTATTCAACACGAACATTCTATTGTAAAATATTGTGAATATTGCTTCCTTTTTTTGTTTTTGTTTTTTGTTGTTGTTTTGTTTGTTTTTTTTTTAATATGCTGAGTGCTTAGTGGTGACGAGGATTTACAAATTCACAATGTTTGATACAATATTCAATATAAGAATATATTTTGAAAACGTTTTCCCGCACGCGATATCGATATCAACGAAAAACCACACAACCGATTTTCATTCGTTTCATTGAAACCGTTTTAGAATCTACGACAAAAAACGTCAGGCCAATGTCTACTGCTATTTTATACACATTCTCAAAATCATCAAATATAAAATTGATCGACCGCGAATGCAATTATGTTATGTTTGCCTTTAAAATTCTTAAAACATCAATTCCTATTCGCTGCATTCGCTTCCTGAAATGCACTTTTTCAAACTCCGACAACCAATAAATAAAATTGGAAGAAAAAAATCAAAAACATTTAATTTTTGGCGAAAAATAAATGATACAATTAAATGGTGTCTCCTTCTAAAAACACATTGAAAAATGTTCGAATTAGCAATCTCATTTATATTTTATTGGAAAATGTAATTCTTGTTTTTTTTTTCCAAAGAGCAAATATCCATTTTCAATTCCAAACGTTTTTTCTTTTCTTTGTCACTTTGATAGCAGATTGTGCTGGTCAATAGTTATCATTGGCCGGCATAGCAAAAAGTAAAAATACCACGATAATTGTTTATTTAAATGGGTTCTCTCTTGGTTCTCGGCACTTGGGTATCATTTGTGATGGTTGTTGGTTTTGGGTTCAATCAAGCAATTCATATCATTGTGAAAATATTATTGTTTTTGAAAATTCAGAAAGAAACTTGTAACAGCTCTAACACTCTAACAGATATTCACGATTTGACACAGCATTCCAAATTCCAATTGTATGGATTTCACCCTCATCAGCCATCGCACTCAAAATATACTCTTATCTGAATCGTTTGGGGCATTCGTTTTGGCACGTTAGTTTAATTACTGAGTTTAAAGTAAATATTGGCTCTGGTTGCATAGAGATAGCATTTTCCATTTAATTTTTTTTTCTTTTTTGGAATTTTCTATATGAAATTTAGCATCATATTATCGTCGGTCACATATTTGTTCGGTAAATTGGCGATTTGGGGATACATTTTTTTTTTGCTCTTTATTTAAAAAACAAAAACAAAAAAAAAATTAAATGCATTCATCTTTCATATGGAATGAATTCATATTATGCGTTTCTCTCCGCAGTTAAAATTGCTAATGTGCTTTTTTTCCCCAAAATTCATTCATAACATAGGATAATGTTTGTATTATGCACTGCAAGAATATGGTTATGGTTTTATTGAACTTTCCAATGTCTAAGCAATCATTCATCAATCAGCCGAAAAAGAGAATCCTTCAGGATCTGGACGATTTCAAAACCCACATTTCCGTTAATTTGGTGCGAAATTTTTTCTTTACTCTCAAAGCCGTTTTTCGTTCGACTCAATTTACGGTGGTTCCAGCACCAATGATCAATTTTTAATGTTTTTCCATATTTTTTAAGCATAAATTACCAACATCAAGTTGCTCTTATCAATTATCAATCTTCAATCATTAACTGCTTCACTACACCAACCACTTACAATCAATTTATAATTGAGCGATGTTAATACACATCAATTATGTGGAAATTAAATTGTCAAAATGGTATCTCGTTTTCATTTGCTGCTATGCAGTGTCATACAAAATATTCCGCTAACTGGGCGACAGGACTTGAAGAAGCGAAAAAAAAAAAATTAACAACGCGAAACTCAATCATGTTTAGCATTGCTCTTTGCAGACATTCGCCTGGTAATGAACGGAGCATACACTAGTTTTAGCTTTTAAGTTTTTGTATAGATGAAAAAAGGTGCCAATGCGAAATGCATACTATTACCAATAGACGAATTTTTTCTAATTTAAAGATATCATCGTTAGGACTCATTCTGTATTTTTTTTTCTTCATTCAATTCACTCATTTTATGACTTGCTGGTTACTGCAACTGGTAATGTTATTTTAGTACTTATATTTTTTTTTTTGCCTTTTTCCATCTACTTCATTTATTCTTCCTCTTTCCGATATTCATTTTTTTTTTTTTTGTTCTTCCTTTGCAACTGTAACTTTAGTTGAAACTTGATTGCATTGCATTTTCCGTTGTCCCTGTGCCATCATTTGTAGCTTTAGAATAGCAATTTCACCGCATGCAAAACCAACCATAATTGTTGACCGTCATTTGGAAGCCATTGATAACATTTGCATTGGCATAAATAATCTGAATAACTGAATCTGTTAACCCAAAGTACGATATTGTTACAGCAACTGGATCATTTTGCCAAAATTTGTTGTCATCGGCATCCAATATTTACGCTCCACTGACTTTTACTTTTAGCTTTGAATTATTATTGATACTATTGATCGTGAAGAGAAATAAAAATGGATGAAAACAAATCAAAATTCATAAATAACATACATTTAGCCCGTGTCGACATTATCGAATACACAAAATGAAAATGGATACAATGTGTGTGTGTTTTTTGTTCAGTTCCTTTCGCTACATTTTATTCAGTATGTTACGAGGTTCGAGTTAGTTTTATTTTCCCTGTAAATATAGATGAAATTTCCAATAATTTCCAAGAATATCAGTTTTATTTTCTATAGATGTTGTCCGATCGATTATGTGAGCAAAGACAATGTCTGTGTATGTATATTGTGTACCTATTGTACATTATGATTGCTCAATGCACGGTTCGATTGAACATTGAACATTGAGATAGTAGATGCGGGTATCGTTTAAATATTCTTCATTTTGTGTTATTCCAATTTGTCTTCGATGCATGTTTATATTGCAATCGATTTTATAAAATGCTTTCACATTGGCAAACAGAAGATTGAGTCCAAAGTCTGTGCTTTCCATTCAATTTTATACGTGTTAGAAGTTGAAACAAACCAACCAACCAACCAACCAACCAACCAATTCAAGTCCTTTTATACATTACACATTGTATATCTGCACTTTTATTCAGCTATCCCTATATCTTATCCTTAGTGTTCCAGTGTGGTTATTCAATTCCATACAATCCGTTTATTCGATGTAAAGTGCTGTCGATCAACGAGACTATTTTTTTTTTTAATACTTTTTTTTTTCATCAATTGCTATAGATTGTGTGGTTACGATTCGGTTTCGCAGCCATTGACTTTAGACCAATAATTGCAAAATTTTGATAGTATCGAACTCTCACTAATATTCACCGCATTTCACACACAAAAAAAAAATATTCATCAATTTTTTAGAGAAACATAAACAATGATATGTATTTTTGTTTATATTTTTTCATGATAATTTACAATCTGATTTTCCCCGTTTACTTAAATAGTAAACATAAACGGTCGTCGTATTGACAAAAAAAATCCACTTTGCTAATCCTTGTTTTGTGAAATTTTTTCTTTTCTTCCGAAACGAATCGAATGGAAAACAACAAATACTATATACGATGTACAATGGTTCTATTTATACTTACTTAACTAAACAAAGACAAAACAAATCAAAATGTAGAATGAAACCAATCAACATCAAATTGCTTCCAAGACCAAAGAGTCAATTTGAATCGATTACTTGCAATCAAATCAATGAAATCTGTTTGTGAGGCAATTGGAAAATTCGAATACCAGCCAAATTGAAGCAAAATCCGAATAGAACTATTTAAACCATGTGAACCAAGAAGAAAAACCATTATAAATCGATAGTAGACTGAAAATAGACTTTGTCGATGCGAAACTATGATCCATCAATATTAAAAATAAAATAAAATTCTTTTATTTTTTCGTTTTTTCTTTTCGATTTGCGTAAGCATTGGTTTCAAATTGGAAATTTACGAATTTGAATCAATTACGATCTCGTTTCATTTTAATTGAAGAATAAACTTTGCAAAAGTCTGTTTACCTTCTGCATTGGTATATCTGTAATGGATCCTAATCTGTTGCCCAATGATCCGTTACATCACTAAGTCTAATTTATGTTGTAGAATTGCAAATTGGAGCACTTCTTACAATTGGACATTCTGAAGTTTTGAATTTTGAAACTGCTAAGCTGTGACAAGCCAACGTCGACAGTTCATTTATTTTACAACAAATATAATGGAGTTTGTTCGCTTCTCTTTTGGCAATCGGCAGTTGAATGCATTCCTAACAGTCGTATTTTCCGATTCGAGATGGAGCTCAGAAAAATGAAATTCAATTCTTGGCTCTACCTTTTTGTCAACTTTCAAAGAACAAACTTGACTTTCTTTACAGTTGATTGCCAAATATTTTAATCAAGAAAAAAAAAAAATGATCAACTGCAACATTCCACACAGAATGATCACGTATGATAAATTAATTTTTTATTCACTCATTCAATTGTGCAGATTGTGATATCGGGCACCTCAAAAAAAAAAAAAATGAAAATTCAAGCAAATAAAGATATTTTAAGATTGTGTTACAACATTGTGAAATTGATAAATGGCTATTATGCTGTTATTATGATAGAAATGATGGTGAAGACAATTTTTTTGAGATTTCTTTGCACCAATTTAGTATACACTACACACTACTATATTCTAAAATGAAATCCGTTCTAAATGTGTGTTCGGTGGTTTAGTTCTGAAAAAAAAAAAACAGTTTTATTATACATGTATTAACATCTTTGGTTACCAAAGGATCAATACACCTAAGATAAAGAAACGAAGCCATCCATTTGAATGTGCACATTTTATTTGGAAATATATAAATACAAAGTTCCGATTGGCAATGCCATTTACTGATGGAAATTGTCAAACGTCATAATTCGATTCAATAAATTTCAAGGATTTCAAATAACGTTGAATACATTGGATCTGCTCTTCGGCAATGTACCGCAACCACATGATTAAGCTATTACTATATATTATATATATATATATTGCAATCGTTTATATTTAAATTGCTCAATGCTCATCTTTTACACATTTCCCATTGCCATGCTACAAATGCTGTTGGATTTTCGTTAATCCATGTTTCGGTTATTTCGAAAAGCAATCGACCGACCTACACTATAACAATCATAACAAATTGTAATATAATGAAAAATCTGCAATCGATTTTTGGTATAATTTACATAATGCAGATGATCTTTTTGATTAAGTTAAAAAGTTTTGGGGTTTGCAGTTTGCCATCATCCCTTATTAAGAGATAATTACTATAATTTATTTTATTGAATTTTGAGAGAGCAAACGAGTGAGTGGGAGAGAGAACATTCGAAATCATGTTTATTATTGAAATTTTTGAATTTTTGTTGATGCCACCTCCAATCAGAGAAAATGACAACATTAGCATAAAATCATTGATAGATAAATGATAAATTCATTTTCAAAACAGAAACCAAAGCCCATGCGGCTTCATGTTTGTATCGTAAATGCTCATCTCCGACCTCTGTGAGATTGGTTGCATTTCGATTTTAAGGCATTTCGAATTTTTCAAAAGGCAATGAAAATTTTTTTCGAAATATTTTTTGGCAAAAATGAAATTCATCTAATTTCTAGTTCATAAAATTTGTTATAATTTTTCATGTTTCTCACACATCTCGTAGATACATCACATAAATTTAAAGCGCATCACACATGTACGATGTATACGTGTGGTCACAAACCGAATATTCGACACATCGAATAGCATGCATTGAATGCACAGCACACCAATTCTGGAAATTTTGGCAAACGGGAAAATTGTCATGACAACAATATGGAAAAGCGCATGATCATGTGTATACCAAATACCGAGCCGATACAGTATACCCCATACACCATACGTGCATCATTGTTCAGACAAAAATCTCTACATATTATAATTTTGATAGCATTCGGTGTGTGCATATTATCTGTTATTTTATTTGGTCATTTATTTTCAAAAACAGCATACGGAATACGGAAACCGAGTCACTGAATAAAAAATTAAAAAAAAAAAAAATTAGACTTTGTCCAAAAGCAAGAATAAAATCTATTTTGGTTTATCCGTTTTGTGTTAGACATTCAGAGCTCTTTCGCTCTCTTTTTCTTCTATCTGATTATTATTATGATCTTTCCATTGTATGCGTGTACATTGGGTTAGTTTTTGTTTCACTTTTCTTCTGCATTTTGTTGGTTGTTCGAATCTGGAATGGCCAACGATACCGTTATATCAATGCTATACGATGATTCTGAATCGAATCGGGATGATTGTATGTAAACTGGCAAACAACAGCTACATCGGCTTTCCTCATCCTTTTTCTATTGGTGTGGGTGTCTCTCATTTTCCGAATGTAATAAAACCATTCACAAAGTATGGGCGCTTATTTTTCATGTATGGATGTGTCTGTGTGTCTGCCTCTGTGTGTGTGTGTGTTCGTTCATATTGTTTAGTGTATAACAATATGCGCGCGTGTGTGTTTGTCAGTATTTTGATACAAATGTGATGTGGACTATTTTTGGGGGATTTTTTTTTTCCCCGATAAAATGTGTGCGATGGGTGTGCATGTAATAGTGATGGTGTCTGACACAATTTCATCGTACAACGTATGGCATTTTTATTTTGGTGTAATACATTCTATCTCCTATCGAACAGATTTCATTCCAATGTTGGATATCTTCATGTATAGCACACATCATTTGTGTGTTTGTACACATTCATTGTACGTTGTTCGTTGTTCGTTGTACGCTGTAAGTTCCAAATTACGATTTATCCCCTTTACATCGCGGAATCAAGCACGGATCCTTTTTCACCGACAGCGGCAAGAACATTCAGTCTATCAGAATACAACAATCCGAATGGTTGTCTCGAGCTGCTTTCGCAAATCAACAACCATTTCAAAAACTTGTCTCATTTTTAGTTCGTAATTTTGTTATAACTTTTTGTGAATTTCTGAAACTGTCTTTTTTCCTTCTGAATATTTTTCTTTACTTTTTTTTTGTTTCTTCCATCATAATTAAATAGAATTTCGTTTATATCCTTATGAGATCTTTGCTTTGATTAATTTTGCATTATTTCCATTATTTTCTCATTCATACGGAAAATGAGCAAATTTGTTTTTTTTATTTGAATTTCAGTCGTCAACTGAATTGTTGACACTCCTTAATTATATTCGATTTTCGATCAGTGCACACACACACACAAACACACACACACACAAAATTTTTCCATTGAATCTAAATTTGGGGATGAACGCATCAAATAAAAAATCTATTCTAACAAGACAAGATATCGAACCGAAAATCAAACGCAACCACAAAGTTTACGGTTAATAGATTAAAATTGTTATTAGAGTGTGGAATATATCGTCAGTGTTCATCACAAAGTAAGCAGATAAATGCAGAGCGGTCCATTTACAAAGAAAACAACAACAAGAACAACAACAAAATTGGTAAAGAGTGACATGAATATTGAATCTGAAACCGGTAAGTGAATTTCCTTCATATTAACATTACATGTTAAAAAAAACCGAAACAATTTTCATATTTCCATCCATTGAAATATATATATTTCATTTTTTGATCGATAAATTATTGGCTATTATTTATTTGCACGCTATTCTTAACAATCTTCGATAATACCAATTGTAAAGCCACTGACATTCAATTTGATGAGGAAACAGAGAAATGAGAAACGAATCGAAAGGCGTTATTCTGTTTAATTAATTATTATTATTATTATTATTATTATTATTATTATCAGTTCAAATGGCTTGTCGGACACACTTCAATGGGAGTGGGTTTGTGTATATTGTATATGTGTCATGTTGAGCATAGTTTTCAATGAGCTGTGAATGGTATAATCAATGAACTTCTGCAATAAATTAAAAACGATCTATTGATTTAGTCATAATTAAATGAGAATCTATATAAACTGTAAACATTCAGTATTCGTTTATCAATATCGTGTTTATATAGAATAACTTGGTTGATTTGGTGGCTATTCAATGTTAGGTGTCTTAATTTGATCGCAATTTTTATATCTGCTTTTCAATTTTATGCCATTAAAGGAAGATAGAATGAAACTTTTATAGAATATTAATAATAATAATAATAATTATGATAATAAGAAAGCAATCAATTCATCGTCCATTATTACCCATTACCATGGGCTGTGAATAAATTTCATTTATCGTTGAATGTTGAGGAGAACAATACGCGATGATAATAAACTTTCGTGTCCGTATTATTATCATTATTGTTATAAATTTTAATGAAAAAATTTTTGTGATTGTCTCTAAATATCATATTTATGATCTTTCATTACACACACACACACACACAAGCGAATAAAATATATTGAATTTCTGATTCAACCATCATTCGTTTAACATCTAAAATCTATAATAACGCTATCCTTAACGTTCGTTTCATTCTTTTGATCTTCGTCTGATGTAAATGACCCAAAAGGCAATTTTTTTTCTTTGTATAACATTTTCCACAGCCATTTTGAAATCGTTTTCGAGAGAACGGATACAAAAGAGAACCTGAATTTCGAAATTTGGATTGCTTGTTGTTTAAATTGTTGTTTGCCGTTGAGAATAATCGCTAGTGCTTTCAATAATGCAAATGATAATGCACATTGTATCCTTTTAAATAGCATATATTTACTTTAAAATGAAATAAAACTGTTTTTTTGTGCGCTGTTTTCGAGACGCTAAAATTATTATCGAAAAACTTTTCGACTACAAAAGCATATTTGCCTAGTAATGAAATGTTACAAAACAAACATTTTCACTTCGCTTTCTCTCATTCTTTTTCTATCTCTTTGCCAGCCCTGTCAGCCATCAGTTTAAGCATTTTTGTCACAAATTTGGATTTTCTGTCTCTCTCTTCTTTAGATCCATTTTTAGAATGATTGAGCTTTGTTTTAATGTTTTTATTATTTTGGCTCCTCCCCATCGGGATTGTTTGGCGACATTGAGTTTGAAATATCAATAAATTGAAATGAAATTGCATTCCGCACACGTTATGATCATGGTGCCCGTTCGTTGATAACTAAAATTTTATTTATTTATGATTTATCAATAGAGATATTGTTCTGTTGTGCATCAGTACAGTTCATTCAAAATCCAAAATCTAATCAGATTAAATCCGATTTTTGTCCACAAAGGCTTTCACATGATGCAACCTATCGATTGTCGATATTGATCGTAAAATGTTTGAAATATGCAACATATGCAGGCACATGATCGAAGCTTAAAATATAATTGTAAATTCATGTTCAATTGCAATTTGCGATTCACAACACTGAATAAATGATAATAATGATTGAACTTATTCGATTATGGTTGATTCTACTGATGGTGGTGTCCAGTTGGCCAACATTACATGAAAAAAATCAGAAACGTTTGTAGGTTACAAATGTCAATATTTCATTGCAGTGAAAAGTTTTTGTGTGCGAATTTCCTCGAAAAGCTGAGATAAATAATAATACTCTGCATTGGTACGAATAATATGGAAACTTTACATGAAACAAACAAATAACAAACCGGAATATACCAAAAATGACGAAATAAAATGAAAATCGCCATAAAAGAAAAAATACCCGCAAAAGAAATTGTACCAAAAATTATTCGGGCATGTTTCCTTTAACTACAAAATAAAAGTATGCAAACACTTTTTCATTTCGTTTCTATAGTCGATCAACTTCGCTAAGACAGTGATAAATCGGTCGTACATATCGTATTGAAGCAATTTATAATACATATCTTCTGGCATTGTGTTCAATGTTCAATTCATTGTTGTACGATTTTGCGCACAGTTTGATACTACCAAAAAAATGTAATATTTGTTGCTTATTTGGAAAAGCCCTTCATCGATGATACCTTAAACCATTTGTTCAAGAAGTTTTTCAATATTTTCGTTGTTATTTTTGTTTTTCTTTTTATTTTTTCACTATATTTTTCACTATTCTTTTTATTTTTTCGCATTTGTTCAATTTTGCTATTTATTTATTGTTGATGATTTTGTGATCTCGCTTTTAGTAGCCAAGCATTGCTGCTACACTATCGACGCTGTTGCCATGCTTATATGGATTGGATTTGTTTTTGTTTTTTTTGGTCGTTTGGCGGCTTCAATTTTCCAATGCAACCAACGAAAACCATTATTCATTTGCGGATCTCTAAATTTTCGGGATGGAGATACTTTTGAACGAACATCCATCCAATCATTTATTTATTACTATTTTCGTTGTAATCGATATTCAGGTCCAAAAAGCAAAAAAAAAGAAAAAATAGAATTTCACACCCCTCACATTAATATTTCGCTAACTATCCACACTATCCACCATCCAGATTGATAGTAACCTTTGCACATCGAAACAAAACGTATCGACATCAATCGATTCAAAAAATTTGGATTTTGTTATAAATGTTTCATTTGTTGACAAATATTTACATTGAGATGGAAACAGTTCACCTAATATTTAACTGAATGTTAAATGCAACCAATTTGTTCGTGTGACACATTGGAATGAGGGGATAAAATGTTACACCGATCGATATTTGGCGCGTAGAAGGGAAAAATAAAAGAAAGCATTAAACGGTTTATAATGGGGTCAAAAAAAGATGAAATCACTTCTTTAAATTCGGAATTTATGGACACCGTGCACAGTGCATAGTGCACCGATACTAACTAAATCAAATGGAATTTTTTTTTCATGTTATCAAACATTCTAAGCCTATTATCACAATGAAAACAGCAATGATATGTTATAAAATGGCAAACGAATGCTCTTTGATTATTAGTTTAGTTGGAAAAAAAAACGTCCCCTTTTGTGATCGAAAATAAAAAAGAGCACAAACACACACCAAATGTTGGCTAAAATCTCACAACATTTGATGGGCTATTCCAAAAGCCACTACTTCACCATATTATCTACTGTTGACGATTTATGCATGTGAACCGGAATTCAAATGCAAACATTTGTATGTATATGTAACGATTGAACATATCCACAACGATGAAACATGTAGATTATCTGGCGTATTTTCAAATACCAAACAAATATGTATGGATATCAAAATAAAGAGATGAGTGGTTGAACAGCGTCTGGATTTAATGCCTTCACAGCGGCAGCCAATGCAAGCCACAGTTCAACAAAAACAACAACAACAACAGCAACAACAAAAAAAGAATCCCTTCGTTAAATTGGATTAACGCAACAGAATCAACTAAAACGTTTTTCGTTTGTCATTAAAATAATTAAAATGTGAGCCATAATGGTTCTTTGCTTTGCGATGCACAGTGCACAAACCGCTCTCGCCTACATGAAAAAAAAACACACAAACACATACACACAAAACTCACACAATGTATTGGATGACTGTGGCATATTTTGAATTTGGTGGTAACGATTTTGGTCGGTTGGTCAGTCAGATAAAGTTCATTCATTTAATAATGTGGTTTGATTAAGCGATTTGATTTAGGCCCTTTAGTACCCAACAAATGCCATTCGATCGCGAAATTTATTCATAAATTCAAATTTCATTTTGTCTGTCATGTCATCACTCGTCGATTGATATCAAACATATCGATATAGTATATTTTATTGACACACACACACAAAAAGAAATAACAATTCTTGGGTATTTCATTCTTCGCTTGTCCATCCGCACCTTTGCGATGTGTACATTGTACATTGAAATTTGTCTGTCGTTGTTGTTGTCAACTGTTAAAATGTTTGTTTCCGTAGTGCGGCCGTCGTTATATAATTCAATATATAAATTGAAAGAAGAATGTCTGCTCATTTCACATTTTTTACCATTGATATTGTCCAAGAAATATGCCTTTGAAGATGATATACATACAACATATGCATCATAAGGACATCATTTTAAATTTTACATTTAACATACGATACCGCCCGTTACAAATAACAAACGCCACTAACTTATATGAAAATTTCGGTACATAAAATGCTTGTCACAGACTTATAATGCATTTGCATATTGTTCTGAATTGGTTGTGTTCGCTGTTATTTTAACGGAAACGAAAACATGTACAAATTGTGTGTGCATGTGCCTGTCTGTGTACGATTCTATGTTCAAAATTACCATATGGAAGAAAGGATGGAAGGATGGATGGGTGTGATATATTTGTTTGCTTTTCCGCGTACCGGGCTGCGAGGCAACATCATTGATAGATGTTGAATAGATGTTTTCACCTATAATATTATTTCAAATTCCAAATATCAAAGTACGGAATATTCAATTTTCGTAATGCATGACATACACGATCATATGATTGATAAAAGTGAAAAGTTAACCAATTCACTTAAAGAATTTTCAAAGACATATACAGCATACGGATTCAATGTGGCAAATATTTAAAAGTTGATCCAAAAGCAAAAGCAAAAGCAAAAGAAAGAATGCAAACAAGAGAAAGAGAGAGAGAGAGAGAGAGAGAAGAAAG
>GL501517.1:4201490-4217201 GCA_000149185.1 Mayetiola destructor
ACTGTACATCGACAACAAATGTTTGTACTGAAATTTTAATGTAATGAGGACACCAAATTAGATGTTATTAATAACATTATTTTATTCGTATTTCGGATATTTTGTCTCAATTCAAATATAAAGTGCTTTGAACCGAAAACATTCGAAAACCGAAAACCGAACACTGAATGCATACTGCATGCTGTTCACTAATCACGCAAAAATTAAACGATTTCTTTATTCCTTTTGGTGCCCTTCTTGGGCTCCTCTATTGTTTATTTTTTCCATTCAATAAGTGATATTATGCTGGTGTCTTCAAATGGACATAATTCTTCCTCTTTTTTTCTTCAACAATATTAATTCACCAATGTCCAGTGGAAATCTGGTGTTTGATTGAGCAGTTTAATGTTTCATATTCATTATCCCTGGTTTTTCCGTTCACTTTTGTGTCGGAAATCGAAAAGAATTGATTGAAACCGAATGGCATTCATCCCTATGTTGTCGAACATGGACATTTTTAATTAATGGGTAATTACTGTCGTTCCAAAAATGACCTGAATCAATCGACAGAACACTCGACAATGGTTAGCGATCATGACGATTTTTTGTACGTGTCCTTTTTTCAGATTAATTATGTAATGCCATTCTTTAGTGTTTTTTTTTCAATTCTTTTTTCCCTTTTGTTTATAAAATGACAAAATCAATGATGTGGTGAGAGTTTTTCTAGCTCATTCGAATTCGATAAATAACGAGCAAGCAGCTCACCACAATGTAGCAAGTTTGCAAATGCAATGTAGAAATTGCCGTTTTTGTGGCCGCAAAGTATAACGCATCAGGTCACTATATATATATATATATATATTAATACACGCACACGCATAAGAGATTTCATTATCGTATTTGACTAATGGCCAATAATAATTCTGCCTTTTTTGTTTATTTCTCGATTCAAAATGATTCGGTGTCCATTTCAAATTACTAAATCGAACGGAAAAAAAAACACACAAATTATATTGATATAAATAATGTTGATGTTTGGATTTTGATCTTTTCGATATTTGTGGATGCATTCAACGCTAAATGAATCGCCCTCAACACACATAAATAATCACACATGATAACCACATTAGAAAATAATAAATGGTTATTGTTATCAAAATTTTTGAAATTTTAATATTGATCATATAATATGCAATATGCATGGTTTAATGTTTATACATAACCGACAAATTTATGTATCGAAACGATGGCTGAAATGGCCCAACATTGAATTAACTGATTACAGATTTACACTGACAATGACAAACGCAAAATTATTCGCAATAATAATGGGAATGAAACAACAACTAACAAACGAACCCATTGAATGGATTCATTTCAAATTTCATTCGAAGCATTGACGACTGTTTTGTTTGCAATTTGCACACAGCATTCATTTCCAGGATCTTTAGTTCAATGTATTTAATGAAAGTTTAGATGGCAATTCAATTGAAAATATTCGTCAATAAATATTTTTATTTTTTTTTTTACATTATCCATCCATTAAAGCCGACCAATACAAATATGAATTTGAATATGTAATTTTTAGCGTGTATAGTCTCATGTGTCATGAGTCACAGGAAAATTAAAAAGACTATAGATATGTAGTTGTTGTTGTATGGAATAAAATCTCATATACTGAATAATAAAAGCCATCGAATAACGATTGATTTTATGAAATTATTATTGAGCTCGAAGTTTGAAACTTGGAACCGATGACCGTTCGAATAGATTTTGTATGCACAACGTAACAATGCAACGAACGATAATTAATATTTTAATCATTAAATTAAAAGTTATAGATTAACAACCAACAATCCCATTGCAAACACAAGTTACGTAATCATAAAATGGATTCGGTGAAAATCAAATAATGCCCCCCCACCCCCCTTCAACCTTTCAATGTATTCAACCGAAATGAAAAACAAATACACATATAGTTTAACGAAAATCATCATAGATGGGCGCATGACCAATTCAATATTTGTTTAATTCGAATGCGATTTTAAATCGAGTTGATTTTGATGAAAAATTGTCGGAAACCGCAATTTTTCCCGGCCGCCAAACGAAATGGGATCGAATTGAAACCATTTTTGTATTGTTTGAATTTGCATGAATATTTTCAACCGATTCGATTCAAAGCGTTGGCATTTGTTGAAACAAGAAAAGCTGAAAAAATAGTGGTGAGCTCGGAAACGAGAATGTTATATTGACATTTATCTCGTTCCGGATTGAACCCCATTTTTTTTTGTTTTTTGTTTTTTTTTTTCTCACTCCGATGGATTCGAAATTATTATAGAGTTTGTCCAAATTCCTCTACAAATCAGAAACAAAAATATAATAATTCATGTTTTGTTTTTGTTTTTTCTATTCTTTGGTGGCATTTTTTTATGTTGGTTCAGTTAAGAACACCTCCACTCCATAGCTGAATCGCTATGAATAATTTGATTGAATTTGAAATAAAAAGAGCGGGTCATAGTGCCATAGTGTAAAAGCTTCAAACACAATTTGTGAATTAATTTATTTGTTTTATTAGCGACGAGGCTAGAAAATCAGTTTATGTGACCGGATCGTGTTATACTTCCAGACAACAACAGCAACAACAACAACAATAAAACTCGAAATAAAACAAAAACTCTATTTTGGGCTACTATATTTAGCCCATCGATTTTGTCGAATTGTCTTCAGTTTTCGTTTAGTTTGTTTCTTTACTTAGCAAAAACCAAAGTCATAAGCCGACGATTGAAATGGAATTTATTGTCCGTTCAAGTTTTCGTGTTTCTTGTTTTTTTTTTTGTGGGTGTTTTTCTTTCCCTTTTTATTTTTGGTGTAAGGAAGCGTAAGCATATACCCGTTTGTCACGCAAACGGATTCACATAACATTTATGCTGGTTTATGGGTCCAATGTTATTGCATTGGGTGCACATTGGGAGCATACAGAAAAATTAGGCGACATTCAACTAACAAATCGAATGTATGCAGTGAAATTAAAGTTATAAAAGAAAACTAGAAATAAATGAAACGAAAGGCCAAAAAGAAGAAATCCGCTATGTTATTCAGGTAAAAGTGTTCAGTGTTCATACTTCAAAAAGCAAAAAAAACAAAAAAAAAACGGAAGAACAGGAAGAAAAAGGAATCGAAATTCAATATGGAACATGTTTGCAGTGATACGCTATTATGTTTTATTTGCATTTGCATATCGGAACCAGGCACTTTGGTGTATTTCATTTTATATCGTTGCAACGGTTAGTTGACGACACCATTAATTAGAATAGATAAGTGTGTAATTAACCAAAATAAAGTATTCATAATTTTCAGTTCTCTGTCTCAATTATTATGCTATTAAAATTAATGTTGATTCTATTGGGACTTTAGATTAGTCGATTGCGTTTAAAATAAAATGTTCGGGAGAAACGGTTTGCTCTCAAACGGAATATTTAAAAACGGTTAATGAAAATCTCAGCAAAAAAAAAAATGCACAAATTTATGTGAATTCGAAGGAATGGAGTGTATAATTTGCGTCCATATTTTCACTAATTCCAAACATTCTATTATTTTACACGTTCATCACCGAAAAATGCACACCGAATCAATGAATATTACCGAAATTCAGAGCTCAGCTCAGTTCGCGATGTGCTATGTGCAACATGCAATTAGTTTGACATATTTAATTTAAAAGTTTTTCATTCATTTTTTGAATGAAAGAGTTCATTCGTTGGAACCTTTACCTATTCCAATTTGTGTGTGCAATATTGCTGTAAAATGCGAAATGGATGGGAATAAGATCGAAAAAGGGGGAAGCAAAAACAACAACAAAAACAAATACTTTGATATATATTCAAATAAAAAAAGAAAAAAGGGACAAAAACCATGAACTCCTATGACACTGATGTCAACAGAAAAGTTTTATAAGCAAATTGTATTATAAGTATGATATTTTTATTTTATCTTTATTTTTCCATTCTACGTTGGTCTTGAGTTTCATTTTCCTTTCTAATTTTTTCTTTTTTTTTTCTTTCGTTATTGCTTCATAATTCGGCAATTTTGCGAACGTCTTTTTCAGCGTCAAATTTGTCATTCATGTTACAGCTTTGAAATTGTTGATGTCGTCATCATCACAAAAATGGTACATTCCAACAAATAGAAAATTGGATGGCTTCCGCTGTTTTCTTATATTGCTTAAGTTCTTTAACTTATTCAGGAAGTGAGTCCATAAATTGAGTTTAAAACCCGAAAATAATCGCTAATCGATGATGATAAAAGTTAAAATATGAACAAATGCTGTTTTGGATCCAATTTTGGAATATGACAAAATACAGTAAACAATGTCCTAAACTTATATGTACCTATTTTCTGCTGTATGCACTTCAACGGAACCCCATTGCACATTAAACAAAAATCAAAATACGATGTATCAACTGCAATGGCTATCGTTGAACACTATTTACCATTATGCTTGATTCATGTAAGCCCGGCTATGATGTGCGAACGCTGGAGAGGGGGCGGGGGGCTTCTTTCTGCTATATTTTTAGGTTGGAGTTCAAAAGCATGAAATACGTTTAGGAAATCAATCAAAAATGTGGCAAAAACACACAACCACACACACTCTCACACTCTCACATAAATCACAAAAACTATACCCAAACTCTTCGGAATCCAATTCCGAATATCAGCAAGTTAACACTGTGCCAGTTCGCCTTATTCAAAACTATCATTTACCATCGAAACGGTTGTCTGTCAGATTTTCAGTTTTGAACGATTGTTGTTGTTGTTGTTGTTTTTCTTCATCAGTTTTTACATTTGTTCATTCCATTGAAACATCGAAACTCAATGCCTTCAATTTTGGCTTTAACGAATCCAAAATAATTTTGTGCCTGCATTTTCAGTATAATCTCTCGAATTACGTATATTATATGGATGTAGTCGAATCAGAGTTTGTGAAATTTGTTTTCGGGCGATTGTGTGAAAATATTTCACAGTTTTACCATGTCGTCTTTTCAAATCGTGAAATTGTTTCAGAAACTTAATTTCTCATACATTTTTGGTGGTTCATTTTCCCGTTAACCCCTCAATGCAGGCATCTTAATATACATCCATCTGATAAATACTGTACGTTGTACGTGTTTTAGCCAAAGGGTATGGTTAAGCATTTATTGTGCAAGTTGAATTCCCATTTTATTTGTTAGAAGAAAATAGCTTGTGCACAAACATCTCAACTCTCAACCAAATTTGATCCTATTTTGGATTAAATTTTTGTTTGATTCTTTTTTTTACAAAAAAAAAAAAAAAAAAAATGGAATGAAAAACGTATAAGCATTGCAGGTGCAGCCCTCCAAATGATCATGCATCTATATTATAATAGAAACCGTTTTCATTGATAAATGACATAGATGAGAACTGGTGCCTTGTATTTTTGCTGCTTGTGACCATTTCTTTTAGTGAAAGCGTGGACCTCAATCGAAACATTGGCATTTTTTCTTTGTCGTTTTCGGGATGATTCAGTTTCGAATCGTCCAAAAAGACAGCCATAAGAGAAAGCATAATTTTCCCATCAAGTAGAAGAAAAGTAAAAAAAAAAACAAAAAATTACGCACACTCCTGTGTATTTTTATATGCATAATGTCTTTGGTCTCATGTCCTTTTTGAACATTTAAGCAATAAATTCGATGCATGTGCCGTTTCGTTTTTGTTGGCCTTTTTTTTTCGTTCGTCGAATCGGTGAACGTTGTTATTGCATCGATAGAAAAATGCCAAAATCTGCTGGTACGACAACTTATTTTTGTACATCTTATGAGGTTATTGGGCTGTGTTGATATTGGCCTGTGTACAAATATATTATACGATTGCATCAACCAGCACTGATTCTATATAATTTATTTGAAGCAATTTTCTGCGGTATATGCCAAAGAAAATTTTTGGCTGCTCACATTTTGTTTTCTTTTACGAAAATAAAATTTAGAGCCATCGATTTGCACACCGCATCATTCGTCAATTATACGGAAAATGATATAAAAGAAACACAAACACATGCAGAGGGACAGAGAGGGAATGAGAGACAGAGAGAGAGAGAGAAAGAAAATGAGCTCAAAAAATTCTCGGTATAAGACAATCGGAATTCAGAAAGATCTACAATGAAAAATATAAATTACAGCCATTTCATGAAATTTGTCTTTTAATAAAACTTGACTGCTGACACTTGTACAGAGTACAGAAACTACTTGGCCGCCAAATTGTAGACTTACGGCAATTACCTTTTGCTCTTTCATTTCATTTCATTTCATTACTGTTGTTCTTCTGCATTTAATTTGTCTTAGTTTCCGCTTCGAACGATTTTTAATCGTCTGTCCATCTCAAATTCAGAACAATTTAAAAAAAAAATGAAAAATAAGCAATTTTTGCTCCAATTAGCAATAAATTTGCCGGTTTTACTGTTTTTGTTTTATTTTCATCTTTTGTTCTTTCATCTTTGTTCTCTTTCTTTTCTGTTTTTTCTTTTTTGGAATAATAATAATTCATATTCGCATCATTTTAGCGCGAAAATGAATCGTCAGAAGTGAGGAATCCATCTTTTCATATACTGCTGGGAAATTGTCTCGAATTATTTTTTGTTTTGTCTTTTTCTCGCTCACTTTTTCGTGTACCGCGTGAAAATGGTTTTGTTGTGTTGGGCAATTTTTTCCGTCTTTTTTTTTTTTTTTTTGCTGTTGCCTCTTCCTATTTAGTACATCCTCATTCGTTGGTCCGTTTCTTTATTATTATTTAATTTGAGCTTTCGCTTAATTTATGACATGCCAACAAGGCATAACTGGTAAAAGTGTTAAATGTATGCTTTTTAATAGTATATGCCCATAAATTCAATCCATGAACATGATTAAGTGTTATTCATAAAAACCATGTTTTTATTTTAATGTCCATTAGTCACGCGAGAAATTGTGAAAATGTTTAATACAGACGCTTCACACCGAACGACACTTATAAAATCGAAATTCGGAATTCAAACTAACTACAAATAGCTGAATGAGAGGCCATACCAAATGTGTCGACACCAATCCACATACATAAAAACACATACATACATACATACACCGTTTACTATTCGGTGGTACTCTAAATCCATAGATATCGAGTGCCATTTAAGATCGACCAGGAAATGGGTAAAACGAGGCCAATCATTGATATAGATGAAGAGAAACAGAGCAACATATATGAAAAGCGCAATGTAAAAAGTAGAAAGTAAAAGAAGAACGATGAAAAAAAGATGAAGAAGGAAAAAAACATTATGAGAAAAGATATGGATGAATATGCACTTAAATACTTGTGTCGTTTCCACACATTTTCATTTCCACATTGAAAATTCAAATGCTGATTTTGCAATGATGTTGATAATGGGCCATAGATTTTGAATGTAAAAGCTTATATGTGAGTACTGTTTGTTTGAATATTTGAATTGGAATCAAAATTTGGAATCGTTTCCAAATAATGCTGGCTATAACGGCCTTTTTATTTTTATTTTTATTTTTATTTTCATTTTTATTTTCATTCGAATAGTTTCTTACCTTTTTGTCGTTAATTTTCGTCTCCCTTTCGTTCGCTTTCTCTCTCGTTCTCTCTCTCTGTGTGTTCTCTCCTGCCTTCCAATTTCATTCCACCATTGTACTATGCCGTCCGATCGGCTGACTTACCGTTTATACATAACACTTTAACTTGGGTTAAGATTCCATTGAAATGAAAATTATAGATATGGTTATTAACGAACTCACATAATATAATTTGCTCGAATGTTTTCTTGTGCGCTTTTATGCCCATTCTTTTCATTCTTATTTCGGCTCCATCAAAACATCGTGGATCATTTGAGTCTCCCGTTTTCCACATTTTTCGTTCATTTTCATCCAAAAAGTTTTTGTATAGTTAGCAAGCAAATAACAACCAATTCAAGTATATAAATTTGAGCCGTAGAATTTCCCATTTTTAGCTGCTGTTGGCCATGTGAATCATATCATTCATTACATCTGCTTGCGCTCAGATAGAATGAATACTTCAGCATTATGCATGAGTATTTTCTGTTTTTCCGTTTTTTTGTTTTTCATTTTCTTTAGTCGTCCATCCCATTTTTACTTTCGACTTTCCAAAAATTTTATATAATTTTCATTCATTTTTCTTTGGCACTTTTTTGCCGTTATCTGTTCGTTTATGCTTAAATTTATTCGTATGCATCAAATAAATTTTCTGTTTTCGAATTGCACAAAGTTATAGTGTTTTTTCATTCTTTCTTTTTTTCTTTGCCCCTTCTTTTTCTTACCTCTTCCATTCGTTTGTTGATTCCGTCAAAATGATCTCTTTCATTCCATTATTTTATCCATTTCGTTTGTGGAATGTTACTTCAAAAAGATTGAATTTGTTAATTCAATGGAGAACAAAATTCCAAGATATTTTCTTATCAAACCAATGCCAAAATGATACGTTATTCGGTGTTCTTCTTTGGAAAAATGAAAATCTACATTTATATTTCGATCGGATCTTGTGTTTTCTCTAATTATATTTTATTAGCCTATTTACTTGACGTATTTTGAATATATATACCGCATGGTCATGTGCCTCGAAAAAATGTGGGCGTTTGGATCGTCATTCAATATTCTGCAATTTTCAAACTGTTTTAAATGCATTCCATTTGTCTTTTAATTTTACATTGTAAAATTGCTGCTGAATTTAGCACATAACAAACACAATACTTACACAGAAAAAAAAACAAAAAAAAAAAACTCAGACAAATAAAGAATTTTTCAAGTATTATCCATTTACCGCATTACATGCACAACTGAACGCGGCATTTAATTCGTGACTTTGTCGCGAATGTTGAGAATTTTTCGCGAAAATTAAATCAACGTATAGACAATTGAAAAGCAAACTGGCGCAAGGACTACCTGAATTTGAATCACATTTACAATCCTGCACACACATACACACACCCTTACACAATCCAAACAACAAACATTTTAACATTTCTCAATGCATTCCATTAAAAAGTTGAAGATTTATGCTGAATATGTTAGAAAAGGCTTACCGTACGACACGATACGATACCAATTGATAAAATATTTGAAATTCCCAAACTTTATTTTTTGTGAACATTTTTCGATCAGCTTCGAATAACTTTTCGCATAGCATTACGATGGATTTTGGATTTTGTTTAAATGGCGTCATCGTCTTGATAGCTAATGCATATTTCGTCTTTCACAATACTTACACATTATACATGTTTTATCGGCATTTCGGTACGCTAATATTATTGCTATGGATTAAGTCCACGCTGTGGTTTCAGCTGTCCTATTCAATTTCATTCATTTCACGGCATTTATATTCAAATGATAATGTCATTTAATCTACCAATTTTTTTCGAATTTTTCATTTTTAATAAAAAATATTTATTCAATTTATTTATGTTTTATGCAGCAGTCCGATACAATTTCTCCATTGAAATGTGTTTCATCGATGGCACTGCATTGAAAATGCGTATTTATTTCCATCTTTTGGTGTGTGTGTGTGTGTGTGTGTGTATGAATGCATTTGCTTATTTTTCGGCTCAATTCACTTACTTCATCGTTTTCTTTTTATTGTTTATTTCATTCGCTGTCGTACGCCCCATTTCGCATTCATACAAATCCAAAATACGCTTATCGCACATTAATATTTTTCCATTCGGATCAACGGTAAATATCCTGCAATGGAATTGCTAGTTGAAGTTGATTTTGACTCTCTGAATAATTTGCCAATTTCAATCGAATAAACAATGCATTGAACAAAATGAGAAAATCACATTTTCCTGAATATTCAGCATGTACTAGCTATTTATATGTCAAAAAATAGAGAAAAAAAAATAAATTAAATAGGCATCAAAAAGAAAAATGATAAAAAGTGGAATGATCGATTCGAAGCATTGTTCGGAAATCAGCAGTGTGCTCGTCTACCTGTCTGAGCTGTCGAACAGACATTTTTTCTCTCTCATTTTAATTCTCTTTTGGCTTTTTTGCCCGATTTTTCAAGCCCAAAAGAAGTTAAAAAAAAAAAAACTAAAAAAATGACAATTTCATTTAATTTTTTTTCTCGATTCGGGTTCCTGATTTCATTCGTCTTTCTTTTCAGCTTTTGTTGCTTTTGTTTTGAATTCACTTTTTGCTGCCGCTATTCGAAATGAATGACACCTGCCACAGAGCGCAAAGCTTTCAGCTACGCATACATAATACGTGTATTTACTTACTTTGCGGCTTAAGATCCAAATCCAAAGACAGCATCAATAAATTGTCGGTGGTTTTTCCGAAAAAAAAAAATGAATAAACACTGAAAGTGTTATGCATAAATATAATTTCCAGTTGACAATATGTTTGCACGCATAACGATTTGTTTCGTCATTGAATGATTGTTATTCAAGTGTGTTGACTGCTATTTGATAATAATAATACAATAAAATATAAAATATAATTAATTGATTGTAATATGTAAGTCATTCATGTTGAACAATCTTAAAAATTACTTGCCTTGTTAGTTTGTGCTTAGTGCTTAATGCTTATAGCAGTGTCAACAATTCAAATAATATATCATAAATACACCGGTTTCGGTGTGAAGAGAGAAATGTTTCAAAACAGGAAAAGATACACAATTTATGACCGAAGACCGAACCGGTGTGAATGAAAAATTTCGGTAAACTGATAATCTTCATTTTCCGCACCCTCTCGGTGTGCCCGCCCACCATTCGGTTGGTCTTTGAATCATTGATGCATAGTCCTTTAAATGAATGGAAACATGATGTCAAAAATACAATTGCTTTTTTATACCATTCATTGCTCCAAAAGTTTTACCTTTGATTAATTCTCCTTCCAAAAAGAAAGAAAAAAAAACAAGAAGAAATAAATAAAACTTTTTCCGCTTACACAGTGGCCTTTTTTCGTTATTGTCTTCACCTGCTTCACTCGCTGGAATGCGGGAGAATTTTTCTTCTTTTTTTTCTTTTCTTTCATAAACCATTGAATGGAGTTTGTTGCCACTTCTTCTGTGAATAAAATAATAACGTGACTTCTATCGCTTTGAAAACATGAAAGGAAAAAAAAACAAAAAAAAAGAACAAATTGCTTCGTCGTTATGAATTGTATTCAATTAGAGCTTCGGTTCATTCACCGTAATTTTGAAAGATTGAAGTTGAGAGGTGTTTTGTTGATTTCGCCTTGACGGCCATTGTGGTGTAGTCGTTTGAATTTCTGTCAACACACATTTTCGAAATTTGATCGAAAGTCGTCTTAAATATTTTTATATTATTGAACTATTCGACCAAGTTGTTATTGAATCTTTAATCATTGTTCATTGTTCATCACGTCACATGACACATCGAAATATGAGGGTTTTTTTTGTTGTTGTTGTTTTTGTTGAGTTACACATCAGATTCGATATTAAATATTGATGGCATAAACAATGAGGTCATTTGTTAACGGCGTAATATCAATTCCGCGTCTCTTAATTATTCCTCTTTTATGTAATTGAATTTCTTATGTTAAAATGCAAAAACCTACAAATCAATTTATTTACCATGCACACTTATCCAGAATCCACTACACTCGCACACACACATGCACATTGAATATTGAATTATTTATCCTCAGCAAAAGATGAGTGACGCAGCCCGATGAAATCTCCATTATTGCTGCATAGTAAAAGCCCTGCAAACGGTTCGATATATTGAAACAATAATAATTATTCGTTCGAGGAACGATTGCGTCATCAATCGTACCATCATCCACCATGTTCTTGATTTTTTTTTTTTTATTGAAAAATGAAAAATGGAACGATGCTCCACCAAAAATCCATTCAACATTACATTGTATCATACATGACTTTCAATTTTCGGCAGTATTGTGGTATAATTTAAGCCACAACAATGGAACATTTTATGCACACACGAAACAATGAATACATTGACGCTTATTTCGACCGCAGCATCAAATCAGTACCAAGCTAATGCAATGCAATTATTTTTTTTTTAAATGTTGTTTGTGTAAACATCGAAATATAGAAACCTAAAGAGAGTTTATTTGATGATATGCATGATTCACGGCATCCAAACATCCAAACACCAACCACAGAAGCACCGACAACTAAACACACACGCAATACGCATACCATGACAAACATTCAAACGAAAATAATTATATGTTATATCGCGCGTTGTCGTGAGTCGTAAGTCCTGATATATATTCGCTATGATGTTTCACATTTCACATTCATTTCCAAAATGTGAAATATTTCACATTTTATCTTTTTCTATCCGCATTCATTGTAACCGATGCAAAGTAGTTAGAGCGTAAATATAAAATACATCCATAAACAAGTCTAATGTGTATTCACTGATGAATGGAAATGGTGTAAGATAAATATTTTGGAAAATAATTGCGGTTGAAAATGTGGTTTGAGTGAAATCACGGATTTTTAAAGTTTGAATTCATTAGCATACAATGATGATGATGATTATTATTATTATTATTATTATTGTAAGTATTCTCTGTGTGTGGTTGATGCAATTTGAATTTTGACTACTTATTGAATTATTATTGCTATAAAAATAATGAACATTTCTCAATTAAAATTATTGAAAAAGTGCCACACGATGAGCTTCAAGCAGAAATTGCATTGCATGTTTTCCATCGAAAAATTCATTCATATTGTTAAATTTCTTTTGATTGTTTGTTCTTAGGATATGTTTATTCCATTCTTCATTATTTATGTGTATATATTCAATTGTTTACATCAATTCGATATTGTGTTCGCGAACAATAAACCATGACTATATCATCCAATTTTTTTTACTCTTATTTCACATTTCACAATTTGGCGTCTTTGCTCACATCTTAAAAGCTGTTCAAGCATAAATGGTGAATGTACACAACATTTGCTGGGATGGATTACAACAGCCGTCACAATTTTGATAGCACCAAATTTTTACTTTTTTGAAAACAATTTATTATAATCAAATGTGGATGCGAAATCGAATTAACCGTTATTTTTCTCCTTTATCGTTTTTTTTTCTTCCTCGAAACTTTAAATTCAATGCTGTTATTATAATAACACTGCTGTTGATCCATTCCATTTATAACAATATCAAATACAAAGTTGCTGTGAGTGAAATTTTATCAAAAGAAGTTAGAAAAAAAAACCCACATAAAAATCGTTCGGAAACTCAAAACGAGATGAAATTCATTCGAATGGCAATCTATTCACATGAATGGTATCGCTCTTTTCAATATATGATGCTTCAGTAGCTGATGGGCCTGCAGTTATACACTATTAATATCCGAATGCTTGTTCGCAAAGGGCCTGTCGTGGTTATTTTACACTTATCACGTGCCATTTCATTTTGCCAGTAAATGATTTGGTGATTCGCATGCCGGAACACAGAGGAAATGCCTGAATCGGGTAAACGATGAACATCTAAATAATTGTTTCAGCATCATCAACACCGAAGGCAAATCACTGTGTACACAAATAAACAACCGATCAAGAAACTGAATACTATGAACACTACAGACACTGCAAACACTGCAAACTAAAAGTGAAAAATGAATGAAACATTTCCACTTTCAACTAATAAGTGAACCATCAATTCGCTTCCAGTTTATATGTTAAAACAGCAAAACCACGAATCAATTCCAATGATATTCGAAGAACCGACCATTTTGTGTCCAATTATCAAGAAACGAAAAATATTGTGCATTGCACATTCCACATTGCATATATATATATATTTATTTTTGTCGGTGGTTGCGTTTCTGCAAACATTTTCGAACGACACTTCAGAAAGCCATTCAACACGATGGAGTTGGCCAATGTACATCAATGTTTGTGCTTATTTCATACTTGCAAACCTATTGTTCACGCAAAACTATTGAAATGATAGATTTGTCTAAATTTGTAATAATTTTTTCTTTTTTTTTTCATTCTTTTTCATCATTTTCTTCGTATTTCGTTCAACAAACGATATTTGTGCATTGTTCATCAATTTTAAATCCAAAGTGATACGATGCCAGTTGTTGAACGTTGTTCGTTTCCATTTTGATAAAAAAAAATCCATTGAAATTTAACTATTTCCACATTTCGTGCATCATGTGCATGGATTTTATTGAAAGCATTTCAAGTGTTTATTATTTCTTCAATAAGAGGTTCATTGTTCAATGTTCAATATTTGCAAATGATTTTGATTCTAATGATGATCACATCGTTTCAATTTCCAATTAATATTTTTCTTTTTTCGCTCTCTCTCTCTTTCTCTATTTCTCTCTCTCCTTTCTTTTTCGACGCATCGAATCATTTAATTCAGAGGCTAACGACGAGAAATGAAAAATGAGAAATATATTGTACTAACGATTTCTTAAATTATTCGCATGATTTGAGTTGCATTGTTCAATTTGCCGGATTCAGAACGGAGATGGCCATTGCATTGCATGCAAACGCTTTTCACTTTCGCAACAATATTTTCGTTGAAGTGGAAAAATTCGTAGAAAAGATTCATTACATTATTTGTTGTACGTTTTCTGGTGTGTGTGTGTGTGTGTGTTGTGTTTGTGTGGTGCACATCTGCTATTTTTACTGTTTTCACCACTTCGATTGATTGTCGGTTGTTGCTGTGAATATTATGGAATTTTATACATTGTACAATGAACATTCAACATTCGTATACAACATATAAAACTGATGTTCTCAATGTGCTCCATCAATGGCTCATTCAGTTAGAAATATACAGAAATTAATTACAACAAACACACATAACAACAGTATCAGTTGTGTTTTGATGATAGTGAAATTGGTCTCAGTGGTCGCATCTTGTTCGCTATTTTAATGAATCATTCCCCTATTGTGGCTGCTCTTAACATCTACACTCTTCTCTCAATTAATTCATTTCGTGTTTAATCGTATCCTTCCATACGCCAGGCAGTTTTGACATTCGCTATAGTTATAGTTTGTGTGTTGGTTTCATTGTATTTTTCTGTTGATTTTCTTTGGTCATTTTATCTCGATATGTATGTATATTGTAAGCGTACATTTCGCACGGGTCATCGAAGAAGGGATTCATCGAAGATGGATAGCTTTTCATTGAATGTGGTGACGTTTTATTTGCTTGTGAACAATTTATTTATATTTATATGTAGAAAAATGTGCGTTTCAATCAAATTGACACAATATTCGATGGATGTTGTCTTGATTATTACATGAAATAAATCTTACTAATTATTTTTTATCAGTCGATTTTATTCAATCTCGTTTCCCTTTATTTCAATTTGTACAATTGGACACGTCGATATACAATTTCACCATTCACTTAACGAATTGATGATACAATGAAATCGAATACCGAGACTCAAATGAGAAAAAGAAATGGAAAAAAAGTGGAGAGAAAAAAAGAAGAAGAAGAAGAAGAAGATGATGATGAAACTGCAATGGACCAAAGAACCGGCACACGGAAAAATAATTTTTCGAGGTTTTTATTCACTCGTTGAAGTCAATTGTATCGTTGTTGAAATCGGAGTGGTAAAGTATCGAGGACACATCAATGAAGACTATCATGTAACGGTCATTGAACAATCTACTTCAATGCTGCATCTTATTTTGCTCGCTTTTCCGATGATGAAACCATTTTTTCTTCTCTCTCTCTCTCTC
>GL501517.1:4218614-4240027 GCA_000149185.1 Mayetiola destructor
GATTTACGTCTACACACACACACACACACACACACACACACACACACACACACACACACACACAATCAAGAATATGACGTGTGCTTTCTTTGAAACTCGGGCTCTTTTTATTTTTCAATTAAAAGGGTCCGTTATATCGTCACCCCGTTATCACCATCGTCGTCATGATTTTCATTCGATGTATATCTCAGTCTTGAACACGAAACAATCACATTCCAACGTTTAGTTGAATTACTTCTGGCACGTTCAAACTAAATGAATAGAAAAATAAAAAAAATTCATTAAAACAATGCAGCCATTGTTCGAATAATCCATCCAATCAATGAGTGAAAAACTCTCGGGATTTGATAAATTTCAAGATTCTTTCGTCAATCTTTTTTCATATTTCCATTTTTCGAAAGCTGTTTCGCGCACCTTTCTGTACATCCATCGAAGATGATTGACATGCTCATCGACATTAGCCAAATGCAAAGCACAGTAGCCAGCAAAATGACTGTACAGAAAAAAATGAAGAATGAAAATTTCTTAAAATAAAATGCGAACCAATGTATTTTGTGTGTCTGTACGAGAGCATATGGTTTACAGAGTGCAAATATTGGAAAAATGTTTTCCAATTTGACAATTCACACTCATATGCCCATTCAAAAATTACTGTATTATTTTCGTTAGTTATTTTCAAACATAAACCAAATAAACACACTGAAATTGTGAATTTGCTGGAACAGCAGTGAATGGCATTGAGTGAATCAAAAAAACAAAGTGGAGAAAAAAACAAACGAGAACAGCAGTGTTTGATGCAGCGTCAGAAATATTTTTCATTGCATTGAACAATTTTCGATCGTATCGTTTGACGGATTGTGGGGAAAAATAGTGAATACTGGAAAGTTCATAAATAATATTGCTCAAACAATTCATAATAATGGCCAATAAAAGTGCTCAACCCTTCCGAAAACGATCAAATGTTCCATTTTTATTTTTATATTCCTTTCATTCGATTTATTCATTTTTCATTTTATTTCATTTTTATTTATTTTATTTTCTTTTCTTTTTTTCATTCTCGTTTGCTCCATTTTGTGCAGAACTATCTGGGAAATGAGCGCAATCCTGTGTTCATTACGATTATTATGGCTAGCAATATGTACAGTTGAATGAGTGAATGATTTTCACTTCAAAACGAAGAATAGGAGAAAAAAAATCTTGCAACAAACAAAAAAAGCAAATGGAATAATCATTATATCAATATTCTGTAGTGATTGTTGCCTTGATGAATTTATCGTGAATATGGAATCAATAAGCAAAGGAAACGACAATATTAGTGAGTGAATATGAGTTATCAATTAGATTTTATTAGTCAAAATATACTTTTCGCCACTGTTTTGCTCGTTAATTTCAGACCAATGCTTAATAAAAGGATTAATTAAGATTTTTAATCCATTCACTTCAACAATGAGACTGACCTGTATCATATGCAATAATCAAACCATTTAGTCGAAACAAAAAATATGTACACCAGTTATGGATTTTTGCCGGAAATCATAATTTAATGACAGAATTGAATCCACCAAAAAACACATTGTACATCTTAATTGAAATATAAATTTTGATGTAATTTCATTAACGTTGCTCGTTCCAAATACAGATTACATCTCGCTTTATTTCGCTGAAAAGTTTCGATTTTTGGTGAGCGAATATTCAGATCACAAATGAACCACACAACAATTGAATTTTCTAGTTTTTTTTTTTTTGTTCTCCTCTGCTCATTGGTCACATCAAAAAGTGAGTTGAATACATTGAACAAAAAAAAAAAAAAAAAAACCAAATAATCCTGGACAAATTCCATCGCGATTATGTAGGTTTCGGTAAAGTGCAGACTTATCTCCATCATTGCAAATTCTGTGGATTCAAGCTTCGGGAGAAAAAACATTTACATGATTTTGGCATACACGTGTTTTTTTTTAAATTATATAATCGGCTGCCATGGTTAGTGAGACTTTTTATTTTCTCGTTTGCGTTTGCCATTCGATTTTTTATATTGATGTTCGAAAAAAATAATACATTCGAAACGGTGATTGTTGTATTCGGTTTTTGAACAATCGATTTTTCCTTTCTGCTTTTATCCATTAACGTTACCGGCTCTCAAACGTATTGTAATTGAGCGTGGTTAAACGCTTTAATTTAAATTTCGAGCGGTTCAATGGTGATTTTTTTTTTTTTTGTCTGTTTTCGATTCGAACGAAATGTTTGTAATGCAATACATTTACAAATCGAGGGATGCTGTCTGTATTTATAGTATGTTACAAACTCTATCTGTTTCAATTCGGAAAAAATCATATGATTTTCGGTTCCCGGAAATTGTATTTCGTAAAAAAAAAAACGAAAAAAAAAAATTATTTCGGGGTAATTGCATTTCAAACAAAAGCCCATGAGACTTTTCTCATTTCATTGGTGATGTTACTTCGCCAGAATAATTGGATTCCCAATTTTTTGTGTATCATTATTGTGCCGGAATCAGGCAATAATAATATCAAAAGTCACAAAAGAAAATCAAAAAAAAAAAAAAAAAAAAAACGAAGACGATAAACGAACGAAACCATCCACAGAGGATAGCAGATCCTTTTTAATTGTACACACTAGTGTCTAGATACACTACAATAACCACAATGGAACGATGAATGAAATATTTGATAGGCATTAGCCTATCAGCTTCAGTGTTCTCAATTTAATCGAATACACTTCATTAGTGTTTATCGATGTATTAAATCTGGAAATTTAGTTACATGTTTATGATCATTACATTTAGATTGGTGTGATGAACGAAAATGAATCCCATTACCATATTGTAATAATCGCATTTAGTAAATGTATTTTCTCGTTATCATGCGCTCCATTTGAATGAATTGAGTCTGTTGCAAAAGTTTTCGATGCGATTCATTCGCAGTTGATGTGAATATTTATTTTTCCTGCAAAAAAAATGAAATAAAATATCTTCAAACAAATGAACAAGCATAAATGAAAAACAACATTTGATGATAATTTCTGGTCGATTTATTCCATCAGATGACGTAAAATCCTGAAATCCAGAAATCCAGAAATCCAGAAATCCATCAGGCGTTTAATGAAAAGAATTTCCTTTAAAAATGACAAATTTTCAGCCAAAGCAACATTCGTATGTTTACACAAAGTAAAACATCACACTGGAATGGAATTTGGATTATTTATTGGAAGAGATTAGCATCGAGTTGAGGCATTTATGCACATCAATGCAATCAATGGATTTCGTATTCACATTTTGAAAACCAAATACATTATCATATGCATGAAACGTGCTCTAATATAAACCATAAACCATACACATACACCATACAATATACAACTTTCACAATACTCCTGACTAAGTCTGCTTAATTTGCATATAAAAATATTAGACGATTACAATGGATACAAAGAGAAACCGATTGGAATCATTTCAAATCAGAGAGAGAGAGAGAGAGAGAGTGCTTTATGGAACGGTTGAGCCAGAAATTGTCTTATATGAATCTAGAGCAGTCAGATAAGCGAAAATCATACATCAAAATGTCGTTGCTTGGTATTCATGTTCACGTTTAACTGGAGCTCCAATCGTTTTATATAATGCACTTCAAGATTTACATATAGAGAAATAAAAGGAAAGAAGGGAAACAAACTACTGATATGAATGCATTGATTATAATTTAAGTATTTTTCATAATAATGGATATGATATAGCAAACCTATCTATTTGATAGGCCTGCATTTGATAGGCCCGACTTGAAAATTGAAAATTTGTAGACTGTAGACCAAAATCAATATTCTAACCAAAAATATATTTGCCATTGCAAAGGATCGTCTGGGGCGAAATGTAGTAACAAATGAACGTTCTCTTGTCAACGATGTGATCATTAGCAAAACATGCTAGCTATAGCCAATAACCAGTGATTGCATTTTGTACGAATATATGTAATATGTTTGGATTAACATGAAGCATTGAAAAATGTATGTAAATCGTCTTTTTCGGAGTTACAAATCAGAGAATTCGTTCATTAACTACTTTATTTCATAAAATGTTCGTTTAAATCAAGCCATTTCCCCCAATTTATATGTTTTGCCCATTTTCACAGTCTATCGATAGATGATACATGTTTGCATACCATTCGGATCACGTTGAAATATGTGGGCACCATTGAGAATGGAAATCTTTTCAGCCTCCTCCCCCTCCTAATTTATTGCAGATAAAATATAAAATGTGTGTTTGAGAGAGTAAATCAATTAGAAAAGTCAATACAAGTCAAACGAAGAACAATAAAAGCTGTCAGATTGTCAGTAAACCAAACTACAACTAAACTGCTTAGCAAAAATCTTTTTAACTTGAATTTTTTCGCTATTTAAACAATAGCTCTTCAGCCTGTTTGTTCGTTCGTTCGTTCGTTCGTTCGTTCGTATGTTCGTCTCTTGCAGTTCAAATTAGCAGAACATTTATAAGTTGTATATCATCGGGATGAACAATGAAAAATGAACATCGAAGCCAAGATTAACGTAGTGCGAGATTCAAGCATCACGGCATTAAATAAAACATAACATTGTTCTCTCTGTTCGTTGCTCATCTGCAGGCGCACATTGTGTTGTAGTTGACCTCAATTTATGAGATATTCTATCAGTTTCTATTTCATTATTTTGCCTGGTGACTGCTGTTGGCTGATTTTAGCTATGCACTTTGCACCCATTATATGTGTGCTCTGTATTTATTTCATTATATTTTGCACGTATGAATATTGAAATAAGCCATACGCCATACGCCATTCACCATACACTAAAAAACAATAGACAATGGATCGTAGATTCAATACGTTATCGTTTGATGAATTCCACATTCATACACACACACACACACACACTTTAAGCTCTCTCTCGTCGCTCGGTATAATACGTTGTACTTTACTATTTCTGCTTACAACCCCATATAACTTTGAGCATTTGGCTAAGCGCTGACAGATTGAAAAATCGTCGAATAAACTAACACAATATCAAAATGGTTTTTCAAAGCTAAATTTATTATACTCATGCTGTAAGCTACTAAATCAAACAATGTGAACGGATTCATCGAATGCGCGTGCAAAGCATACAAAATTTCGAAAATATATTTTGTAATGAATGTTGAATAGTTTAAAATGAATTGAATTGAACGAATATATAAGTATATGAATTTGAATGGAAACTTTTTCCTTGGATCAATTCAAATTGATAACCGAAAATGTATCAGGATTTGATAAAATCTTAACCAGCCCGAACAATCAAATAGTCCATATAAACCCATTTCAATTTTCCATAGCTGTTAAAATATATTGCTCATATATATATTTGACCAATTTGTGTGGAAATGTATGTTGTGCACAGTATTTATCCATATTTTTCTACCAAATTGACTCTGCCAATCACTAAAAATGTAATTACAACATATTTTGGAATTAATTTCAGGCCAATAGGAGGTCAAAACAGTCGGATCCTAGGCATATGTATTAAAGAAAGAAATTATTACCATATGAAACAACCACCATCTAACGTACTGAAAAATAAGAACTGAAACAAAGGAAAAGTGAAAACGGAAGGCCAATGAAAGGTTCCATTTGTGTGTATGGAAGTCATTTCCCAAAACGAGCTCAAATTAAACGGAAATTAACCAATCGATTCGAAAGATTCTCATTCTAGAAATCTCCTTTGAATTAAAATCGTATGAAAATGAATGGAATTTATCGCGTGCGTATTGTTTGTCGATTTATCTATTTAATGTATGGATATTTTGTAGATATTACAATTGATTAATTGTATGTTTGAAAGTCAGACTACATACAATACATATATATTGAAAAATTACACATTATAGCGTCACAGGCCAATGCAGGCCAATACATGCCATCAATTATACAGGCCGTATCAATAATCAAACTAAAACAGATTTGAAGCATCGAAAATTTAGAGCAACCGTTGACCAATTCAAATTCCCTTCAAATTTTTATCGAATTTATTGCATATGACAGTAACACGCACATCGAATCCAATGGCCGCTGTTGTCAGCCATTTATATTTTTTCGCCCTCTATTTCGAGTTGGAAATAAATCAAGTGTTTTGTTTGCAAAATCCCATTTACATGAATCGATGGACGATTTCAATTATTTTTTTTTCTTTTTCACTTTGATTCTCTCTATTTTTACATATCGTTTTTCTTTTTTCGTTCGCTTTGCATGAGTTTTATTGAATATTAAACTGTATACAAAAGTGTGAATAGTGAATAGAGAATCAATTTGAATGGCCTAATTCCTGATGGATGGACTAATATTCAATCATAATTTCACCTGCTGAGGTGCCTGGATGGTATGTTGTACTGTTGTACATTTGTTCGAAAATCAAATAATATACACGATCCAATTTTTTTTTCCGTTTTTGGTTTCGTTTTCGTTGCCCGTGGTGAATTGCATGCGTGCGGAAATGTTGTCCAAATTTTCGTACAGTTATTAGCCAAAAATGAAATGAATGTTTCCCATTTATTCAAACTTACCGATTTTGTTATTATTAATAATAATAATGATGAATGATGGCCCATTTTTGTGAATTTATTTGCAGGATATATTGATGTTTTTCGGCTCGTTGCTGTTCATTGTGTACAGAATTTCGGCAAAACACAATTTGGATCGGATACACAGTACATAGTACATTATCAAGCAAACCATCAACCATTGATAACGATTATGACATAGCAACCGTTCATATGCCAACCAAGACACATGACAATTGATAGAGAATATCGAAAATGCTGAAGATCTGTATCGGATGAAATGATGTGTGATGTAAGTTATTACTAATATCTAATATCAATTTCATAACAAACAAAAGCCATTTTTGGGCCTTCGCTTCCGTTTACGACCACAAAATCGTTGTAAATTATTATATTTTTGGTATTTAAATTCCAGAATCCAAACGTTAAATTGAATAAAATAAATATTTTTAAAATATGCTGCATATAATTTAATGTATTTGCAAATTCATCATGGTTAAAATAACAATGAATGCACAAATAACACAGTAAACAGTACAAAATACACAGCAAACAGATGAATCATTCAATTGAAATCGAATATACATCATACATATAAAATGTTGGTTGGTGTCTGAATTCAAAACACATTTAATTTATTAATAATATCGCAATGTAAAATGTTTTCAGATTTACCGATGTTTTATGCAATCCGAAATTCAAGTGTCTTTCTCGACATTTCGAGATTACATGAGATTTTGTTTTCAAAACTTTCCGTTTTGTGTTTGTGTTTATTTTCACATCAACTACTACTTTAGTGGCAAAATATGAATAGTTGCAGGAACACCTAACACGCTACAAATGCATATGCATTTTTCCGGTTTTTCTTTTTCGCCTACTCTTTATGTTCCATGTTCAATGGGACACAAGAGCTCAAATATTTTCATTTTTGGTAAACGTATATTGTTTAATTACATTTCATATGAAGAAAGTTAAAATACATACAAGACTTTTAGTTGAGAAATGTGTATGCGTTTCGGTCTCGGCCTCTATCTTTATCTTCATCTATGACTCCATCTACTCCGACCAGTAGCTAGCTATTCGGCTACATCAATTAAATTTTCAAAACTGCTTCAAGCATTCACAACTTTACACATCCGAAACTTTCGGCTGTGGCAAACTCTTCGAAAGAGTCATTTATATAAACAATGACAACAGAGAAACACAAATAAATAGAAGATTCTAAAGATCTATTCACACTCGTCATGTAAATACAATATATATTCAATCCTTCAATTGTTTTAGTAATTATCCGGAAATGTTGCGACGAATTGTTGTTGTTTATCGCAACAAAGCCATTGGATAAGTACTTAACATTTCGAAAGGCGCACATTTGTGCACATTCACGTTTTGCGCATTTGTTTTTTTTTCTTTGTTTTTTGTTTTTTGTTTCATTATTCGAGACATTTACTTGGTCACCAATTGGCGAATCATGTGACAAAATGATCCGCAACGGTTGATTCTATCCATTTTTGGTTAAATGCTGTTTCGAATGCGAGAACAAAATGAAATTGTAGTTAGGAAAATTTCATTCTAATTTGAATTACAACAAAACCAAATACGGAATGACAACAGTAACCAGTAACCAGTAACGAGTAACCAGTAACAAAAACAAATTGCAAATTTTCAAGCATCACTTGAACACATTCCATACCAATCATAGTTCATAGCATAGTTGTCCGGAATTGGAGACGTACTGTAGTGTGTGTGTGTTGGTTTAGCCGTTTGTCTTTTAACACTTTTCAGTTTGGTGAAAAACTTTGGAATAGACAAATTTTGGCCAACTATTTCAATTCTTCAATAAACTCATTGAGTTGAGTATTTTGTAAGTTCTAAATTTAAAAGCATTTTTACCACATTTGTCGAAAATATTTCATTTTACTGGCAGCGCCACCCACCCCCCCCCACCCCCCCCCCCCCCCAAATGTATTAAGTACATTGCCAATTATATGTATATTCATAATCATTATCCAGGCGATATTTGAAAATATAATTAGTAAACATTAAACCAATTGATATTTGAGAGAGAAAAATGCTCAATTACAATTATTATTATGAAGCATATTAAACATTTACAATCCGGTTCGCTTTGCGTGCCAATCACAATTCAAATTAAAACATTTTGCTTTGCTAAAAAGCAAACACAGCACGCACACACATTTGTAATATTATTATTCAAAAGTTAAAATCCCAAAGTGAAAGGTCGAACAGCGCACGAATGCAGCTCATTTTGAATTTTGAAACCTTTTATTTCATCAGCGAAAGTATAAATTCCGCATAACAATGAATAAATGATTTCCATAATTTTCAGTTTGGCTTCGAAACTAAACAATATAAACTATGTCACGTGTATGTATTCATGTATTTAAGAAAACTGTTAAATGCAAAAATTACTGGCATTTGTGGTGAAATGATGTAGTAAATTCATTTGCTTCTCATCTTCATGAGTCCCTCAAAGATGTAATGCCAAAATTTGAAACAATACTAATAAAGTATAAGCGATAATACAATAAACAGCATACAGATGATTTTGAATCGATAACAGAAAATATCGCAAACGACAAATTAACAGTCGCTTGTTTATCTCATTCTAAATTGTAAATGTGTATGCAAATTGAAGTTATTTTAACTTTTACAATCTCGATTCATAGAATAGAATTAGCCATTGGGTGTAAGCAAGCGCGACAAATTCGGATATGGTGGCTTTTGTGAATATTTTACATAAAATAATATAATCATCATTTTCTTATTCCGATCATTTGTTTTAATGTTTGGATGGTAGTTGTGAGTTTTGTGCTTTGACGTTTTGTGCCAGATGCTTTTGTATTTGTTTCTAATACAAAAAAAAAAAAAAAAAAAACAAAAAAATTAATCTCATTTATGTAATGCATTTACAAGTTCAAGTTTTTCATTTGGTCTGTTTTCCAAACACCAACCAAATTTTCTGTCGAATATTATTGTGTGTGTGCGTGTGTGTGTGTGTGTGTGTGTGTTCGAATGAAACGATTTACTGGTTAATGTAACACCATGATGGTTTTGCTATCAATTGTTTGCAGTTTGCAAACGATGAAAACTTTGAATCGTATCCAAGGGGATCATTAGAATACTTCAAGTGACCGGATTCATCTATTCACATGTTAACTACACCAAGATCTGTTCATCACAGCCTAACACATTCACATGATGAATAGTAAAAATGCAAGAAATTTGCCCACATCTTTGATATAAAGATCGATAGAAAAATTCTTTTGAATAGGAATTTTGGTCGCCGCATTGACCGATTTTATATTATTTATGGACATTTGCGATAAATAAGCCCCTAGATCATATGAAGTGCAACGAGAATTGAAAATATCAAACGTGTACCCAAAAACTTAACCAACTTAAAACAAATAACAAACGAACGAGGAAAAACCATCGAAGTGGGGCCAAAAAGATAAAGAGAAACAGAGAAAAGAAAAAATCTCAACCGAATAAATAACATACGAATAATATCGTGGTGTCCAAATGCCATAAGCGTTTCACTGTTTGATTCATACGCAGAAGTTCTATCAAAATTGGTCAGCAAATGCTTTCTTTTTTTTTTTGTCTTTCACTTCATCTTTTTTGCCATTGCAATGGAGCAAAATAGCTATCTGACTCTTGTTGTCTGAATACACATTTAAAAAGAGACTGTAATTGTGTTATGTTCTCTCCAAGGTATTATATTTCGTTTGTTGGACTCTTCCGCTTTTTTTTTTATTTTTTTTTCTTGTTGAATGTCGTTTGTATAGTCATACTACACCATACACCGTAAACCATATACTGTAACCGAATTGCTGAAAACGAAAAGTGTTATGTTTTTCATTGTAGAACTTCGCCACAATTTATAATAAAAAGAGAAACAAGGACGTTTCTTGACACATACACACACAGACGGATACAACTATATAATATTATGACTGCTCCTTTGGGTATTTTCGAAGTTTCAAGTAGACTTACGTATCATCTATGTTGGATACTTGTCGAAAGGATGATAAAGTTCCCAAAGAAAGGATCAAAAACAAGAAAGTAGTAGCAGGAGATACTAAGATGAACATATAACAGCTAAAAATATATGAATGCCTCAGAATTAAAACCACGATTTTCAAACGGGTTTACTAAATTACAACATGAAAAAACGGATCTTTTAAATACAACCAAAATTCATGTTGCGTTCTTGAAAAAAAATCCGTTTTTTTTCATATTGTAATTTAGTGAACTCGTTGGAAAATCGTGGTTTTCATTCTGATGCTTTCATATATATAACTGTAGGAACCGTCGTTGGTGAAAATTCAGAAGATAAAACAAAGAAAAGAAAATACAAGACGTGAATTTAGCTGAAAATGAATAAAAACTACAAACCGAGTTAAAATGTAAACCGATAACCATCTTTGCCGTATTCACAAAGGCTTTTTCTCCTCAAATAAATTATGTTTTAAAGATTAAGAATTTCAAATGCGCTCTGACCTAAATGAGCCCTATCATTTTTCGTTATTTATATTTGACATTTAGATTTGCAAACGGAATGGTTGATTTGTGATATTGGTTTAAAATTACATTAATGCGCGCACAGATATAATGATCCTGTCAAAATTGATTGGGCTATAAATTTAAATTCCGGAAATCGAATAATTTAATTTGCGTTCACAGAGTTTTTTTTTTTCATTTTGAACGAATTTCGATAACTTTTCAAGGTTCTTTTTAAGTCTACATTCATTTAACTTAATCTGATCAGGTCTTAAATTATTATGTGTGATTTTTTCTGTCAATTTCAAAACGAATTCAAGCGAAAAAAATGTTTTGCACGCGAAACATATTTGACTTGAAATCAAAATTGTGTAACTTTTTTTTTTTCCAATGTTGTAAAGCCAAAACGAATGGCTTCACGTGGCGAAGAGAAAACATCAAGAGAAATATGCTACAGGCATATTGTTTCATAATCAAAAGTTGAAACAAAGAAGTAACATAAAATATATATACACAAAAAAAAACAAAGTAATATGGAAAATGAAGGATTCTCTGAAACCCTAACACATTGAAATCAGAAAGTTTTTTTTGATTTTTTTTTTCTTTTTTCTTTCCGTTTTAGGAGCGAACGACTTGAATCGCTCTATCAAAACGAAAAATGAAAATTGAAGATAGATTTTGGCAATCACAACTGGATCACTGGAGTTCTGGATAGGAACCATCATAAATAGCGAACGAAAATCAATTTGTTTTTCACTTTTGGAAATCTGTCAGTCAATTCCAAAATACTTTCCACTGTTCGGAATATATCGGATACCAAATTTGATGTATTTCTTTGCATTTTCTCAAAATCACAGACAAAAAATTAGATGAACTCCTTTTTGCACATTGATATGATGGAGCTTTATTTGGGGGAGTTGTTGATTGCATATTTTTATTTGTAATTATGGCAATGTGTGTGGCGTTATGATTAACAATAATCGTATAAATATGCATAAAAATATGTCCATATACAAATATTTAGGAGAATAAAACAAATGAAATATGTAATGGAAATAGAATTGTACTTGAACCTAATCACATTGTGTTCGTTCAATTCTTCTTTTTTTTTTCCTGAATTGTGTGCGCATTTGGAACCGACATGGATAGCAGCCAAAATGCCTGTTTGGCTTGACGATATGAATGTGCGAGATGTGAAATATGAGATCTGAAAAACCGACAGGGTAGCCAATCTACTGTTTAAACTGGAGATTGTGAAATGCACGAGTCAAATATCATTTGAAATTCAAAAGTAAAACCAGTAATAATAACTCGAACGAAATTAAATGAATGAAATCACATTTGAGGGCTTGCAATTACAATCCAATCCAAAATATGTAGATGTAACTCGGCCCAATCCGAAGCTACAACCAATCACATTTTCATTTACAAATTCATACTAAACTCATCATATTTACAGCAGATTTTATGCATATGGAAATCTATGCGAAATGTTTACAGTGCTCTTGCCAATGCCAACCAGTTGTCTTTTTGGTAAATTTGAATTTGCATGAATTCAATATGGCCCGTCACATCAAAACTGTTTTCAAATATGGGTTTTATATCCAAAATCCTAAACTCCGTACTCTGCACCATATACCAAAATGAAAAGAGAAAAATTGAAAATTACCGAAATCTATGGAAAAAAAGGCACCAAGAGCACATGCTGCATTTTCACCATATCAAATGGTTTGACTAACAACACATTTCATTCATTTTGTAACTTTTTAAATTCATTTATTTTGCAACTCGATTTTATATTTTCTTTTTTTTTTGCCATTAAATGTGCATCGTTTCTCATTCAAACCGAATTGGTTGGGGGTCCGTTTTCCAATAGAACCTGGCTCATTTCTCTTCACTAAATTTGGTTCGGTAAATTTTTCTTTTAATTCATTTTCCGGTTTTCCTTTTGCGATGTTCTTTTTTTTCATTCCCTTCTCTCTCTCTCTCTCTCTCTCTCTCTCTCGCTCGCTCTCTCTGTCTCTCTTTCTCGCTCTGAATTGCTCTCTTGTATTTCTATTTGTTTTTCACATTTGTCCTTTATTTATAGTGGCTGCGTTATATAATACACAATATGCACCAAACATAGTCACGGAAATGATACAAGCCCTTTTGGCTGGCAAACGGTAGACAAATATAAGTAACAAACCAAAGACCAGAAATAGCGAAAAATTCCAAACGAAAATGTAAAGCGTCGAAAATGGATAAACATGCATTGCAAACGAAATGAGGAAACTATTTTTACAACTTGCAACAAATGTTCTCTTTGTATGAAAGACAAAAAAAAAAAAAAAGGAAAGATAGCCAATAAAAAAATATATGAAATAAAATGCATACAAACAGTAATAATGAAACGTTTAAGTGGCAAACTTTTCTGCCGGCTACAACAATAATATCCTGTTAGTGTGGAAGAGCGTCATTTCAACGATGTAACCTTATCGCTCGTGAAATTTACAACAACAAGAACAACAACGCCGACGACGACATCAGCAACGGCAACGTGCAACAACAAAAAGAAGAAGAAGAAGAACGAAATGAAAAATACGATTTGCTGCACCCTTGCACACATCAACAAAAAAAAAAAGAAGAACAACCGGCAAACGTGCTCAGTGCTGAGTGCTCAATGCTAAATGTTTAAACATACTAAAATATTTTCATCGAAAATAATGTTATAGACAAATGTCGTTCAGATTTTGTTCGATTGGTTGAATGGAACAGAGGGTGAAGGTATTGTGAAGGAGCTTAGCGTACTGAGCATTAGAAATTCAATGAGTGACAAAACGCATCAAACCTTAAGCAAATTATGAAAATTAAACAAAACATGAAGATTTCCCTCATCTTTATTGTCAGCCCATAAATGAATCATCGTTAAGTGAACTTATTCAACTATAAAATCCATAGTATTCATAAATGGTATGTTGCGAATTGTGATTCCGAAGGATCTTTCTGAAGGGAATTCAATCACTGAGTTTAGTGCTAATAAGTTGAAAAATTTACCGTTTCGCATGCCAAATCCCTTGGATCGGTACTCTGAAAACTGAACGCTAATCTCTGCAGGTTATACATATTATACGGTGTGCATTCAAAATTTATCCTTTGGATCGTTTCATCGGCTTGTGCGTAATTTTACGTGTACTGTATATATTAACAATAAATTTTACTGTGAATTGCGTTTAAAACTTCTGAAAATAATTCAGATTATTCAGTTTATCTGTGGACACTATTACAAATAGAACCGTTCCGGAAAAAATTCATAAAGAATTTCAGTTAATGGTTGGGATTCGATTAAATGGGCCACAATAATTGTGAAAATAAGTGCTTACGAAAAACGATTTTTTTTTTTATTTAGTAGAAAAAAAATCTCTATCATTTTACGAGAATGTGTTCAATGTTTCAGCTCTCAAAACTTTCCATTTAAGTTTCAACATATTCTCAGTCAGTTCTGTTTTACATTAATTTAATGTGATTCAGCTCAATATTGACTCAAATGGCACATTTGCACATTGCACAGTCGCATGAAAAATTCTTTGCGTTAATAAGTTTAACAATTTGTTTCGAATGCAAATGAATATGAATGGCGGATGAAATATGAATGTACTACGTATTTCATAGGAAAAAAATTGTTGTTACACAATTTGATGGTATCGAACGATATTTGGTGTTAATTTTTTTTTTTCCTCATTTCTTTTCTTTTCTTTTCTTTGTTGCTGTCGCCTCTACGATACAATAAATCTACATTATGAACATAGAGTGCAAACGTATATTTGAATGAAATACTGTTATGTTCATTTCCTGTATCTTCTGAATTTACTTGCAGCTCAGCTATCACTGTAAAATCTATACATTGTAAATATGGTTTTTCATGCAGACATTTTGTATACGATATATTTGCGATAAAGAAGCTTTGTAACTTTATTTGAAGTGCGAACGTCTTAAATACATTACAGACACTCTTTCACCAGCTATACCAAACTTTTGATAAGGCTAACAAAATGAATACTGAAGAGAAATGCCATAGATACCTATTATGTGACAATGAACATGACATCGCATAATAAGAAAAGAATGAAAAATAGAAAGAAACAACAAACAGAATTCGATGGTGCCGAATTCAAATATATGCACACCATAATGATGGCACCAAACTCTAATGTCTTTTTAAACTAGCTATTATCGCGAATGAAAAACGCCAAAGAACGCTTAAAATTCTTATATAAAAGAAAATCCTGACGCAATCCTTGAGATCTCTAAAGATCCACTAAAATCTGGATTTAGAATCTGTCGAGCACAGCTGGTGCTTCGTTGGCAATACTGAAAGCTAGTTAAAAAGTGATAAAAAGGAAGAAAAAAAAAAGAGTCAAATGTAGTAATGCATCGTTGTGGTGCATAAAAAAGCAAAGACAACAAAATGGAATCGAAATATGACACAGAATACAGATGAAACTGAATATAGATCGCATATATAGGCAAGATAAAGGCCCAAGTATTAGGCTGAAATATTATATACCAGTATGTATATATATGTATGTTGTGAGTGGTTGTTTCACCCATTCTTGAAATTATTGAAAACAATGAGTTTTAGTTTGGTTCCGAAACAAGAATTAATAGCGCATTAGGTTCCATACTATCGCCATGCATTGAAGTGGCACAAAGATGATTTCGATCAAAATAAAGGGAGCACACGATGGGGAAAAGGGAATGGAACAGCAACCAAAATCATATACATGATATTATTGTGAGCTAAATCAAATCATATCGACCACAAGTAACTCTGAATATTATAGAAATCAGCAGCACTTCGATAATACGGCTCTGTCCGCAGAAATTTTGCAACCATTCAGACTTCAGACATAAACATGATTTTTTTTTTTTTTTTCGTTTGTCACATTGCGGATTTTGGTTGCGTGAATTTGCCCCCATTATGGGTTATGTGCGGTTTACATCATCACAATGACAATGACTTGTTTTACACACATAAGGTTTTTTTTGGCTGCATCCGAATATTTGTATGAATGTTGACTGGAAATGTGCTCCTTCATACGTCTCACATCAAAAAGTCCAAATGTAAGCACAAAATATAAACGACATTGTATGTGTATTAGGCCTATACATATTTATTCGAAGCATTTGGTTTTGTTTTCATTCGATTTCATGTTTATTTAGAGCTATGGGCGACAATGGGCGTATTCGCGCGCGTTCTTACCAGTTTTTTTTTCTATTATTTTGCTTCGTGTACTTATGCAATTATGCGTTGTTTTATTTGTATTTTGTTCTTTGTCGAAATTCCTCCTTCTATTTGTATGCTTTTTCAAAATAGCAAATTCGAACTGCCGATGAAAAAAGAAAAGAAAAGGAAAAACGGTCTGATATAAGAAATTTTCTGTTTGATAGAAGCTAAATTTTTTCTCTTTCGTGGCAAATTTCACCGGATTACAAAATATTCGAAACACTTTTGGCACTTGTATTTTGTTACAATATCATAAAAATATTCCCTCGAAACGAATCCTTCTGCACCTATTATTTGTCTGAATTATGTTATGTCACTTGGCATTTGGTGCGGGTACAACTGAACACTGTACAACTGTACATTGCATACATATCTTGCATATTAACATTTCGCATGTACGATGTATACATGTAATAGATTTGAACGGATCTAGAAACATAGTTGGAGGGTCACAATCATTTTACGCTGCATGTTTCGCGTTGATAACATTTTCAGAGACTTTCATTCAAATATTTATTGTGTTGTAAATTTATTAAGAATTTCGATAAATTAAATATAAATTTGGGATGGTTTCAATTGATATGATGGCATCTTCCAAAAAGACTACTTAATACTACTTACCATTCTTATTCTACTCATTAGCATTGCTAACACTAACATACAAAAATTTGAATTTAAATTCATAAATGCTAAAGTACACACAACCGTTTTTGGTATTTTGTATACCTGCTACATTGAAATGTGTTCTAAGCCACTTTTCTTTTTTTTTTTTTTTTTTGTAAATTGAATTGCCAATTTAAATACGAAGCACATTTAGCGATAAATATCGAAATTATGTGAACAATTCGATTTGAAAATTCAAAGGGTGATTTTTTGTTGTTGTTGTTGTTGTTGTTGTGAAAAGATGATCCCATTCACATGATGTACATTGTACATAACAAGCTCTAAGTATGTATTATTATTATAATATTCATATTTGAATTGGAATTATTGGATTGAAAGGTCTTAAGATCTTAATTTCCAACACAACCAATCGCATAGTTTTCTAATCAAACGAAAAGTGATATTCATTTCGTTCTATTATAGCATACAACATACAGCATACATGCCGTATGTATGTACGTTTGGAGATGTTGCTTTCGGCTCTCGGCTTCTATTTCGATAGGCATCAGAATGATTTGCAAATAACTATTATAAATGTATTAAAATTAAGCAAAAAGCCAACCATATCCTTAATCACTCCCTTTTGACAAATTAATCCCAAGTTCAGACAAACGCGTCTATTAGCTTCGAGGGCCGTTTTTCTTTCGGAATTTGGATTTGTTGATGTATGAATAGTGAAAAGTGAATGGAATCCATAATTGAATGGTGCGATTGTTATTTAATTAGCATCAGATAAGATCTGTTGAAAGAAAACAAACACAACCAATTTATATTATGTATAAATTGAAAATTTCCCCTTTAGTTTCTTTTTTTTGAATCCCTTCATGTTGGAATGATTGTGAAGTTATCGGACTGGTCACTGAACAGAAAATAGATGAAAAAGGGAAGCCAATAGAAAAGAAAAATGCTACACACATAAAATGAGCACACATATGTCATATTGAAAATGATTGAGGAAAATCTCGTTGGCATTCATAAGATATTTTTATACAGTATATTATGGAACGAGAAATGAGGCACACGAGCACATATCGATTTTGACATCTAATAAAAATATAATGATTTTTATCATTTGGCTGAAACAGCAGTAAATTAACAGATACACACACACACACATGCACACGCACATAAATAGTCGAATGAAATGACATCAACACGCTAGCCATTTATTTTATGTACACTGTAATACGATACACGAAATCACGTGCTGCCAGCTAACCAAATTAACATATTATTTTATTTTCTCTTCGACCCCCACTGAAATTGATATTGGACTGTCACACCACATGTTTCGATTTCAACTTTTTCAAAAGATTCGTCCATTCGACATGAAATCGACATCGAAAACGAAATCGAAAACGAAAACGAAAATAAGAACAAAATGTGATAAATATAATTCTGAAATGAAACATTTGATGACCGCACAAAATGTGAACGAAAATACGAAACATCTCTTAACCGCACCGTATAATAGATAATAGATAATGTATAAAATTAATCATTTTGACTTCATGAGAAAGTTCTTTGCGGCTATTGTGGAATAAAACTTCAACAAATCATCCACATCAAGAAGTTTGTCCATATTAATGAACAACAACAAAAAAAAAAGGCTGAAACAAAGTGAAAAGCTAGATTTTAGCTATCGGCTATTGTCATTGAAAGTCGATTCAACATTCATATATTTCATTTTTCATTTATTTGATTATAGTTTTCATTTAATCGATCCAATTTTTGTAATAGACGAATAAATTCCATTTTCTGGTGACGAAATGAAAATAATGCACTGCCAGAAAAACTTGGAAGTAACGCTTGATTATTATGTTGATGTGATATTTAAAAACGTAGGCAAATAATTGAAATTAAAATCTTTATGCAAAATTTCGATGCCAATCGACAACTTCGATAAAAATAACCAATCCGAAAAATAAATCAATCTAAAATGCAAAAAAAAAATTTTATTCAACATTTTCGATACAAAAGCTACGTAAAGTATTGCCGCTATAAAAAGTCCAAATGCCATACAAAACTACATCCCCTGTCCAAATGTGAAAGAAATCGCAGGTTTGATTTTCGAAAAATGTTTGTTCTGGATTGCTAGCCCCAAAATAAAATAACATGTCCCAAGGCATGGACAAAATAAATATTTTGTTAAAAAAATTTCAGAGCTTTAGCTGCCATGCATGATGAGTTAGGCCTGTAACAAACAAACAAACAAACATTCAATATATTACATGAAGCAACACTAAATAAAATAAGATGTTACGTTTCACTCTATAAAGCGTTTAATCGCCCGCTCGAAAATAATTTTTATAACATCAAATTGGTATCTTTTTGGGCCGCTTTCATTGTACCCGATATTCTTATTCCGAAAAATTCGAAGAACCATTGAATTTCATGTATTCGCTTGTAACAATTGAGCAAATGTCTATGTATTTTCGTTTACCGATGTGATGGAACTTTTGATTTGAATCGATAAGCACTTTTTTAAGCAATTTTTTTTTTCTGATTCAGTTTCATTTCTTCGTATCATCCATCTATTCAATGAAATTGATTCATATTTCATTTCGTTTATTCGCACTGGAACAAACTTAATACGATTTTAAATTCAAGAAATTTATCAAATGTAAAAGATGATTTATTGTGTGATTGAATTTAAATTTCAAGCTCACTGTCTCTGTATCTTTCTTCGTTTCTCCTTTTCTCTACTATTCCACTGGTGTGTATGCAAGTGGGAAAAATAGGAAAAAAAAAATTATCGATTGAAGTGTATGTGAGAGAGCATGATGTGCAATGCATACAGACATTTATCAATCGTGATTGAATACAATGCGAAGATTTTGTGAATACAATCAAATGGAAACGATGAGTTCGGCGAAAAAAAATAAAAATATAAAATAATGTACACCATCGAATGATAAAGGCCAGAGAAAATTGCTGACAATGGGAGTTTAGAGTGAGGAAAAGAGGAAAACTGGTTCAGAATCCGTAATGCGATGAAAACAGAATGTGCAGACGAGCTAACATTGAATAAACATTGAATGCCAAAAAAATGGGAATAATTCAAAAAAGAAAAGAAAAAATGAACACAAAAAAGAATGAAACATCAATGTGTATTGTATATCTTATATCTATACAGATAGACCATTGAACGAGCGATAAAGTGCAATCGAAAAAAAAAACCAAATTCCATGCCGAAGAAAATGTCGAAAGAAAAAATTTTCGTTGTCTTTCTGAAACTGTTTCGTTTTAACACATTTGGTGAGAATTTGATATTCAGACAATTTAAATTTGAAACAAAATATCAATGATTTCTCTTCAATTTTCATCATTCATCTGAAATCTGAATTCATTTTTGGCCCAATAATTATATATAGATATATACATTCGTTGAATGGACGAATGAACGAATCAAATATCCAATATATTTGTGCGTATTTTGTTTGTGTCGATATATATTAAAAACGGATGAAATTTTGTTGAATGGATTTCGGGTGTTGTGTTTAATGTTCGATTCGTTTCGGTTACAATTTTCAGAATATAATACATATATCTTTTGGACAGCTGAAGTTTCCTCTATGTGATTCATATTCAGTGAAAATGTTCCGCAATGAATAAAGTCCATTCTTCCAAATGTTCTTGCATTTAAATTTGAATTTGAATTTGATTTTGAATTTGAATATACACGAATAGCAGAAAGCATTTCATTCTGCTGTGCTATGTTAATGGAATGAAACGAAACGAAAACACTGAATCGTACACTGCATAGACCGTTCAGTCCGTTTCATTTTCCTACACATATAATGCACTTTTGGTCTTTAATTTCATTTCATGTTTATTTGTAATGTAACAATCCGTTGACAAAGAATGAAAGTCATCCCACCATATTGACCATATGATGTGTAATGATGTGATATATATAGTGTGTAGTTTTAGTTGAGCTAAATGTGTCTTGCATTTCGAAAAATATGTCATGATGGCACACAGCACACAATTGCAAAAAAATTTCCCATTTAATTTTGTTCAGAAGCATTGCGTATTGCGAACACAACCATTACTTTCATTTTATAACCAGAGTCCGGGCTCCGGAATACGATTATTGTGAATATGCCATTGTACAATGTACAAACAAACCAAAAGCCACGCACCAGAAGAAATGGACATTCACTAAAACTATAGACGACGATATTGAGTGAGAGGAATGAAGCATCAGAACCTTTTGAACTAAACTGGCAACGGATGCAAAGGAAATATAATGAATAACGAACAACGACAGAATTGAAACAGATTGAGGAATGAGATAAAGCGATTGCAGAGATAAAGAGAGAGAGAGAGAGAGAGAGAGAGAGAGAGAGAGAGAGAGAGAGAGAGAGAGAGAGAAGAAGTAAAGAAAAA
>GL501517.1:4240694-4257264 GCA_000149185.1 Mayetiola destructor
AGAGAGAGAGAGAGAGTGAAATATCAAAAAAAAAATCAAATAAGAAACCGGATGAGAAAAGAAGAAGAAAATTGAAGCGCAAATTAAACAATATGAACTATTTAGTATGCAGTTTGCATGGCCAAACATTTTTCAACTTGAAAATTATGCTCAAAAGTTCGTTTTTACTTTCGGTACTGAATGTGCCATGAAAAAATGCGCGCACGATGTTGAATGAAATAAAAGATTGGCAAACGAATCAGGAGAGATGAAAACTGGTCAAAAATAAACACATTATTTTGTTCATGGAAAAAAAAAATAATTTCTGGACGCAAATTTGTATTCTGGAATGGTTCGCTTCGTTTGTTATCGGCTTTGTACTTTTGACCTTTTTATTCGGTCAATTTGGAATAATTTATTCTCGTAGACAACCATATGCTATAAGCCTCCTAAGATTTTTATTTCAATTTGAAATTTTTAACTTTTGACGTGATATTTTGAATTTTGATTTGGATAAATTTGCTGATCGAATCGTTAAAGTCTAATTATTTCAAGTTAATTTAATGTGTCGATAATTGTATGAATAACTTCAAAAATATCATTGCAAATTTTTGTGCACAGTTGCATAGAAACTGGTGGCATCTTTTCACACATATTTCGTTTGTATTGTTCTTTGAAAATCAAATAATATCGAAATGTTTGAATTCGCCAGAAATATGAATTATTGATAAACATGTACACATAATAATAGAATAATTTAAGTGAAACGTTTCCTTTGTTCCATTATCATTATAAATTATAGTGTTGCACGTCCAAGGAACAGTGATAATGATACGATAGAATCCAGTATATTTGTCAATTTCTTTATTATGTATTTTCGAATGGCACATCAATAACATCAACATCAGGCATCAGGCTGTCATTTCAATTGATGGATGAAAATGTGAGCGATTGACAGCATTCCTCAAAAAAAAAAAAGAAAAAGCACTGCCATATCACAATATTCGCTCACTAATAGTACCATGGCGCCGGTTAGAGATTCACTGTTTCGAACATCTTGCATTTTCAGGGAAAAGCATGAAGAGTGTATTGAATTCTGAAAACTTTCAACCATTGACAACATACACGCGAAACTAATCTCATGTTTCCATTGTCAACAGCAGATGAGAAAAAAAAAGTTATGACACGTTCGAGTTGAATCAACGCTCTACTGCATATCCATAATATGCGACATACAGTTCAATTGAACGTTTTCGGCATGCTTTATTTGATATATGGACCAACATAGTCCAAAATCCATATTCATTCTTATGAACGGAACAACAATTTGAATAAAAATCATTCTTTTGTCCGCGCAACGACCAAAAATTGGAAAAAAAGACCCAAACGAATAATCTAAATGAAAATTATGTAAAAAAAAGGGGTGAACGAGTGGGGGAAATCATTTAAATGTAATGTCCACAAATTTGGCGGTATCAGGGCTCTACGCGCTAAATTGAGGCCTATTCAATGTTCATTTTGCAAATAATTGATATCGGATACGTTATTGCGAGCTTAAATGTATTGTTCTACTTAAGCACAAAAATGTTTCGGGTATTTTTAGTAATTGATCAAAATCATGATTAGCTGTCGAAACAAGGATGGGTGCATAGTTTCATGTAAATTGTAGAAACATAAAAACCATTATTCGAAATCGTTTTCAAATTAAATCGTTTGCCGTGTGGTTTGGACGAGCAAAAAGTTAGGCTAAAAAGAAAACGAGGAAATGGAAATGAAAAAATAGAAATTGTACACGCGATTCAACAACATTAACAAAGTGAAATGAAAAAAATCAGAGATAATCGTTACGTTCGATAGTCAACTTATGTTGATTATCATATCGACAAAAAAAGAAATAATAATATACAACCAAGTAAAAGAGAGCGAGAGAGAGAGAGAGAGAGCGAGAGACAAGCATAGCCGAATAGGTGGTTCCGGGAAAAGTTTTCCTGTATTTCTGATGCAAGTGAAATACAATCGATTCGTCCATAAACGGGAATGAATGTTTTACAAACTTATTTGATTTATCATCCGGCTTAAATCAATTCGAAACGGTCTGTAGAATACGTTAAAGTGAATAAACTCATTTATTTGCTTATCTTCTGTTGTGTATGTATATGTATGTGTGTGTGTGTGTGTGTGTGTTTGTGTTTTTTTTTCTCTTCATTTTTTCTTCCATTTGCCATTCCATTCTAGTAGTCCATTTCAGTTTGATAGTCTTTTTTCCTTTCGTCACATGAAAAACGACTTGATTTATCATCCGGCTTAAATCAATTCGAAACGGTCTGTAGAATACGTTAAAGTGAATAAACTCATTTATTTGCTTATCTTCTGTTGTGTATGTATATGTATGTGTGTGTGTGTGTGTGTGTGTTTGTGTTTTTTTTTCTCTTCATTTTTTCTTCCATTTGCCATTCCATTCTAGTAGTCCATTTCAGTTTGATAGCTTTTTTCCTTTCGTCACATGAAAAACGACTTAAGACACAAAAGAAACCAAAAAAAAAAAAAAAAAAAAACAACAACCATCCACTAACCGCAATAAAAAGCAAAGCAACAACAAAAAAAAAGCGGAACAATAGAAGCGATGATAAATAATAACTGACAAACTGAGTATAACGATAAGGTCAAATAATGAATTGAATAACAAGTGAAAGAAGCGTGGTCTCTTTTCCTTTACTAGTTTCATGCAAAATCATCGAATTCATTATAATGAGTTCCATTTTTTTTTTTACTCTTCTTTGCCACCCTCTTTTCAATGGTTGCATAATGTATTAATGGATGTCGACTCGTGTGTATGTATGTGTGTGTGTGTGTTTGTATTTTCAACACAAAATAACTGAAAGAAAATACTTTGCATAACATCTTCACTTAATATACATAGTATTACACATAGATAGATACATATGCTATGCTGCGATCATCAGCCAAATGATTATGCATGTACTTATCAATGTTTGGATGATTCGATTTTCCTGTTTTCGTTACATTTTGCTCTCTTCAGCAAAACAATTAAAATTAACATTTTTTTTTTGTTGCTGGTAAAATTGCGCTGGCCATTGAAATTTACAACAATCAACCAAAGAAATCACTTGGAATTAGCGATAAAATTCTTCAAGACTCCATGATCCGAGGATACGAATATTATCTGACAAATTATTTTGCTTTTCAACTCGATTTCAAGTTGAAACTTTCGACTTATCATTATCGTTATCGACCGTTGCTTATGCGTTCAGTGTTCGGTGTTCAGTTTTTTTTTTTTTTTTTTCTAACAAACTAAATGTATCATATTAACAATGTAAACCATGACTCGATTGCAAAAAGTCAAAACCATTATTTTTATGATTATTATGAATTCAATTTGAATTCGTTTCAATTTAGATTGGAGAGAAAAAAACGATTAGAATTTTCTCATTCTATTCATGCATTCATTCACAAAATGATAATAATGATTGCTGGCATAGTTTTCTCATTCCATTTGATGATATGTGAAATATCATTGGAATTTGGATAATCAAAAAGCAAACGAAATACATTTAAGTAGCTGTTTCATTAGTGAATGCGAAACAGATAAAAAAAAACCGACGGACAAATGATTCTTTGTTTGATCATAGCTTATGGCTGAAACATTGCGAGTAGAAGACACAAGAAATTATGTTCGCTCTTGAAAACAAATGAATGGCCATACAAATGAACCATTGCCAAAGAATCCACAATCGAATCAAGAATGAATGCAGAAAAATCACTTTAGCCAAATAATTTGAGTTTAATTGTATCGCTTTTTCAAGTTATTATTACTGTTTGAGCAAATTTTGCGCTTTTCGCAGTTGTTTCAAATCGATTGATATTTCTTTTCTACCATTTGGAGCATCTCTTTTATGACATCGTATGCCAGGCAATCCACCAATATGTTTGTTCCAATTTCCCATTTTCTCATCGGCAAAAATTGCTTTTTATTCCATTTGAATCTGTATTTGCATCGATTGCAAGCTCACATTATATCACTGGGACATAGAAGAACTTCGACGTTATCTTTTTATATATTTAATTAAATAAGCTACTGTGGATCTGGTCAGATTTTGTTATTTAATGTTCGCATTCACACGTTTCAATATTGATTTTTTGTTGTTCGTTTCAACAATCCGGAATCAAATCATGGAAAATGTTTATGAATGGAAGTCATTAAACGGAACGAACTAAATGGTCTAAATTCAATCCGTTAATTTGATTCTGAATTCGAAATACCGAGTGAGTTTTTTTTTGTCAAAAAAAAAAAAAGGAAAAAGAAAAAAAGATTTGTTTATGTACCACTCCAGTAAGTCAACAAGTTATTAGCTCCAATGGTCGAATGGTCAAATGTTCAATAGAAAATTGTTCGTCTCCTTCAAGAAAAAAAAAAAAACAAAAAACAAAACAAAGAAAAAGCGACATTGTCACAATGTTTAAAAACTATTTATCCGTTGAAATATCCCTAAATTTATCGAATGACTGGCAAAGTGTCACACAACAAAATTAATGAAGCACTTAATTACGTTTCGGTATTTTGTGTGGATCTGAGTGTTTGTTTTGCTCGATGTAATTTAATATTTTCTTCCCATGTCAATTTTCATGCCATTCAAATGTTTAATTTCATGCACATGGCCAGAATATATTGTTGATGGTTCATTGTTTTTCATTGTATAGTATGTTTTAGTTTTATAATGTAATATACACAAAGTTATAGGATAGTAGTAGTTCAATTCAGGTTGACCTTTTGTTTCACATAATAAATTTTATCGGGTTGGATTTGTTCGCACTGGAACAGAGGTGAAACATAAAATAGTTATATGAATGGAAAAAAATTTACAATACTTTATATGAGACCAAGTAAACACTGTTCACAGCAGGAGAAAAATGAGAAAAATTCGAAAAATCACGAGAAGATAAAAAGAGCAAAAAGAGCAAAAATTGCAAACATCAACAATGAACGCTACGAATGAACGCCATAAAAAGAATGGCAAAAGTTGGAAAAATTTACGATTTTTCGAGTTGGCATTACCGCCATCATTTTTATTCGATATGTCGAAGCTCAAGTGGATGTATTTATTCAAGGCATTATATTCAATGTGCGGCTAAAAGGTTTCGTCGATTCGGATGGCAAATATTTTTCTTATTATGTAACATCCATCACCAGAGATAATATTTGATTTAGATATTTAGCTGGATGTTGTATGTAATTATATGGAAGCGAATTTGTTAACATTTTTTTTTTTTTTGCCTTTCCCATTAAATCCATATTGATGTGTACAGTGAAAAAACTAAACAAAATTTCTTCTTGAAAAACGATTTGAACATCAAATTGAAGAGGAAAGGGCAGCAACGGACCAATGAAAAGAAACCATACGATAATGGAAATAAAATTTTACATTTCGTAAATTGGTCGATTTATTTGTAAAAAAGTTTTGATATCCAAAGCGCCAAAATAATATTTAATCCGACCGTTTATTTTTATTTAAAATTCAAAATATTTCCATCAAAATGTTTATGTTAAAATGAAATGGGCGATTTTTGAATTGCTAACCATGACACAATGATAAACGATGAACGGTCGGTCACCAGATTTTACGTGTATTTTTTGCGTTCAATTTACCTGCAACAAATTGAAAACATCTCTTTTTATTTTGAGTTGTGCACGTTGGCGATTTACTGATAATAAAATTCTGACCATAGAATTGTCTCATAAATTAATCAAATCTGAGATTAACACTTTAGCGCAATTTTATTTCATGCTTCCTCGACATAATTCCACCAAAATTAGCATTTTATTTGCGTATGTTGCTGACGAAAGTCAGTTTGGATTGTGTATCGTGTGTTCGAATTAATGAGAAAAATTTTCATCATCCATTCCTTTGTGTGCCCAGCAAATTCATTTTAGCAAATTTTCGTGAATTCTAGCTTCGGAAGAAAAAAATTACATGATTTTCGCATACACGTGTTCTGTTTATTTGTGATTATATGAGCATTTGTTTTTTTACTTTGTTTTAAAGTGATTCTTGATTTTGATGATCAAACAAACAAAACATCGAAACTTTGAAATCTTTTGGTCACCAAACTATTCGCAATTTGATTCATTTGTAAAATTCGGAGTGACTGTTCTTAGATCAATAATATGTCGTTTTGTCGTAGTCAAAAAGTCAAAAATCTGGATAACTAACTTAAATAGCTCAACAAATCTAAATCAACAAAACAAAACAAAACAAAACAACGAAAATAGAAAAACGAACAATAACAAAACTCCAACCAGGACTATCAAATGTGAACACTCAAACACACACACACATTTCAAATGATAAAAACAAATACAATTGAAACTTTCTGTTTGTGGTTTATCGCAGCTGGTCTTTTATTTCACCTCCTACCACTAAGGGTTTGTCCATTAAACGTATTTTCTGCTTCGTTATTTTATTCCTTTTTCAAATTGTCAGCATTGAGCAGAATCTGGTGAAGTTTCTCTTTCTCTCGCTCTCTTTTTCTTCCCTTTATTTTTTGCTTTTTGGTTTTGCCTTAAATTCAATTCTTTGAAGCTTTTAACTTATCACATTTCTCAGTGTTATTCATGCATTGTGATAGCGGCAACGAAATGCGATACTTAAACTAAATAAAACCCTATGTTTCCTCGACTCGTTTCATTGTTGTTACGATTTAACTGATTATTTTTCATCGCTTGCTGCATAAAGACCAACATTTTGAGGGTAAAAAACCATTTGAAATAGAAAACGAAAACAACTTCTTGTTTTGTTTTTATTTCATTCGTTTGCCGCAATTGGGCTACGCAATAGATAAACGCAAACCGATAGTTTCCGGTTTAAATTCGTTTCGAGTATACAGTTTGAGGCAAAAAACGTACCAATTTCATCATTTCTCATCCTTATTTTGGCAATTTTCAATTTTCGTTTTCCAATTTCCGTTTATCGTGAGTGAGTGTCCAAACAATAAAGGTTGAAGAAGAAAAAAAAGAAAAGAAAAAAAAAATGAAAAACCAGAAAAATAAATTCAATTTAAGCTATGTGTATTGTATTATATCATATTCGTCAGGGCTGAGTGCTCAATTCGTCAATTTGATTATGTTAACGCTTACAGCGTATGGCCAAATCATTTCAAAATAGGTCCCGAAAGCATTTTATTTGAATAGCACCAAGTAAATCCACATTAATGTCAAATTTGATGTCAAAATAAAAATAAATCATAACAACGCGCATCAAACATTTGAATTGTGAAGAAGATGTTTTTTGTTATTGCTTTTTGCTATTGTGGAAAATGTTTTATTTACTTTTATTGTTCATCAAATAGAGTTTTAGCATTCAAAATACAAGACCAAAGTATGCAAAAATTAATGTTTATGATCGTTTCAGTTAATGTTATTGATAAATAAAATCTAATGATAAAGGCTGACGGTAATATTTTTTATGTATAAAAGTTATTCTCATTGAAAACAGAAAATGGGGTTAACATACAGTAAATCACACCAATCATAAATTGTAACCCATCCAAAAAGAAAGGGCACACGTTCGCTTATCATTTCAAATCATGTCTGGCAAATTATAATCAATTATGTGATACAATGCACACCAATATACGTATACATTTTGGTTACGATGAAATGGAAACACATCAAAATAAGACATAAATGAGAATATGGAATAGGGGAATAAATTGAAAATGAAAATGAAAATGAAAAAAACAACAACAACAACGACAACAACAACCAATCATTTAACAGGAAGATAATGGAAGCGAATGATTTGATTTTTGATTCCACTGTGAATACGAAACTTGAAAGATGAAGAATCAAGATGAAGGATGGGGGGGGGCCAAACTGAAGTATCCATCATTTCATTTTCCATTCATCGGCTTCATCTGCTATTGTCAATTCAAATTGACACATTTCCATTTTCATTCTTCAGTTCATTTTATTACGAAAAATAGCAAATTCTACAAATTGAACTGTTCACTGTGAATTAACTGCTGTAAATTGTGTTCGTGGATCGGTATCGATGTTCGTTGTGTTTGTATTTTTCGTTTTTCACTTTTCGATGAAGATGGTGTGGATGATAGAAATTCATTTCAAAGTGCTCAAAAGCAGTCGATATAATTAAATTTCCATAGAAATGCTAACAGAATAATACAAACTTCAAATATTGTGTGTGTGTGTGTGTGTGTGTGTGCGTATATATGAAGACACGTGATTATTGGATTTCAATAACTTGTTCTTGACACAGAAAAAAATTCCTTCTTGAATACTTTTATGGAACTTTAATTTGTTCCATTCAATGAAAGAAGACAATGGAATATAAACTCAATAGTCTTTTGTCACCAATAGAAACTCAATAGAAACAAAAAAAAACAGCATCTAACATGCAACACAAACTTGTTCACTTACTTGAATCCATCAAAATCTTAATTTAGTTCAGTTCAATAGCCGAAGTTCTTCGATTGAGAAACTTTGATGTTGAACTCTGTATATGAGTATGATGTGATATCCTCACCCTCATCATTTTTCTCAAACTTGCTTTCATCATTAGCTTCGGAAATGTTATTCTTTTCATTTTCAATTGGTTTGTAGGCATTCACCCGGATTCGGAAATTTTATAAAATGAAATGTAATTTGATTGTAAACGCCATATATCAAACAAATATTACAAATTCGGAATGTTGAAGGCCTTTCGCATCAAATGATTCAAAAATTCAGTCAGATGAAGTTGACATGAAAGTCAAAAAAAAAAAAAAAGTTGTGTATGAAACGATTTTGCCCAATGTTATACTCATAATAGTGGATAAAATGGCATCTATATCAATTGAAACGACAAACCAACCGTACTTGAAAGCTTTTGTTTTGTACATGCCACATGCCACATGCCATATATCAGAGACCAAAGACCCTAGACCATAGCGTAAATGTTTATGTATTGTGTATGTGAAGAGCATAAAAAATGAAAAAAAAAATTATATATATTTATATTCAATATTCAATTTTCAGCTGAAAAGAAATCAAAATAAATTTGTATGGATTCATAATGATTCACATTTTATGGTTTATATTATGCGTTCAATCGATGGTGAGGTTTTTTTTTCTTTTTGAAATTCAAATTCACGCGCACAATTTACACTCAAAATTTTAAAAACAGTGAATAGGCAGTTTTCCAATTCGCTAGCTCCATCTTAATATCACCAACTGTTCAAAAACCGACATTGACATCGAAACAACAACATCATTAACCAAAAATAATAACAAAATATACTTTGACATTCATTCGTCTCGTGCCTATTTTTCTTTTTTCTTTTTCTTTTTTTTGGCGTTCCATTCACACTCGTCAACTTTGTTCGATCCTGTGGCAAATTATTTAAAATCATATTGAAATGGATTTCGAGAGAATCTGAACTTCATCCGTTATGAAAATGTTGGATGCTTATGTTTTGAATGTGAACGCTCAGATTGATTCGTATAACAACAACGAAAAAAAAAAACATATTAAAATTCACCTGAAAAATGAATGGTTGTGAACCAAGTTGCCGACAAATTTCGTGTGGCACGTATTTCGGCTGAAGAAAATTAAGAATGGAAGAAAAACAAAAAATTACTAAAATTCATATTACATTTATTGCAATGGTATTCATGGTGAAACGGTGGTTGGCGGATGGTGTTTACCGGTGAAAAAAATAAATTGCTTTATTTAAGATGCTCAAGGCTCAACGCTCAACGCTCAAACATAATTACCTTTCAGCATTTAATATGATGAAACGTGAAAAAGAAGATTAAATGAGTGAAAAGGGGTCTTTAGGTGTTCAGTGGTTGGTTTTGTACTTAATCATTAATATTTTCTTCTTTTTTTTTTTTGCCATGTTAGGCTTCAAGATTCAAGTACAAAAGATAAAACCGTTACACATTTTGCGTGCACATAATTTTTACGTCTCGTTTGATTCGAATGAATTTGGTTTTTTGGGAATCCTGAATGACCATTACGATCAATTTATAATATACATTTGAAATCAAATGCCTGCAGTTGACACTTGACATCTTTTGAATATTGTGCTGCTCAAAATGTAAATGAAATCAAATTACAAATTACTTTTTATGTTGTACGAGCCAGCAATACCATAACATGGCATGTGTAATGTGTAGTCGTTTGCAGTTGGTAGTTTTTTTTTTTGGTCATATCGTTGCATATTTAAATATGCTGTTTAATTTCATCTTACAGTGAGAAAATGACAATGAAAAATGTATATTTATGGTTTTATATTTGTTGCTAATCGTCGGACTCTTTTTAATCTTTGGCTTGTTTATTACAAGAATTGTTCATTTGATGAATTTGGCAAATGTGTAGGAAAATTTATTTCCCATATTTTTCAGCTACACTACTATTTCAATTCAAATCTAATATAATAAAAAAATATGATGGGACAGCCCGCCAGTGGCATAATACACAATATAAATTCAAAATATGGACAGAAAAAATTAATCCATTTGGATTTCTAGAGATTTTCATTTGCATAAGATGCTTCAAATGATTTCATTTTTGACTGAAATTTGAATCAGTCAAACATTACAACCAATTCGTAAAGTTGTTGGGAATGCGGACGACTTAGTCAGCTCACAGTTTGAAATTTCTTTTTTTTCTTTCAATACGACAGCCAATGAGTCTTGGAGTTGAATACAAAATGACTTCTATGAATTTTAACAATCGTTTTGATAGCCACAAACATGAATACGAGTACCATTTGCTCTGACAAGAATTAATGTTTAATGGTTAAAGTTCAGGGAGTTGGGGTTGGATAGGGGCGAAAAAAGTGAAAACCATCTGCGATGTATTTGTATTTTTACACTATTTGAATATTGTAGGCTATATAAATTCATCGGAATTCGAAAGACAAACGGTGAAAACATTCAGTTCACAGATTTCGTTTTTTTTCTTCTTCGTATTTAACTTTCTTCAATTTCAAAGCTCGAATGCCTGAGGCTCATTCAATCGTTTCGTTTTTCCCCCATTGAGCTTTATACGTATACGGCAAATGCAATTGAAATTAGCATCATTACCATGATTAGTGATTTTAATTGGCTCAAACACAAATTATTTTATGCTTTCGGTTTTTTTTTCGATTTTTATTCGGCTGCTCCAATTTTCCCATCTACATATGTATATTTGTGAAAAATATATGTAGTTATAGTAACTGATTAGCAATTTAACATCAATTCAATCACAATTCAATTATTGTAACGATAAATGTGGTTAAACCATTGAAAAATGAAATTAATCAGCAAAACCAGAACGATTGAATACTGTGCAAGCGTTTCGATGATTAACATGAAATCCAATAGTGTTTCGATTTCTATTTAAGTTCATTCATTATATATATATTAGCACTGACAGACGTAGAGAGACAGAGAAATAGTGAACCGAATCTGTTTTCGTCATCGTTAATCCATGCATGTCACCAACATGCTTCAGCATTCACAATTCTGTGTATTCATGTCAATGAATACACTACATGTATCTTTTATAGCGCTTCACAATTCTATGGCCCTAAAGCTTTTGTCCGTGTAATTTACATCACGATCTTACACTTGCATTAACACTCTGCTTTTGGATCATCCTAATATTTGTATGATTTTTCTTTTTTTTCTGTTTGTTAAAAATCGCGCATCAAAATACCGCAAATGTTAGCAAAAAAAACCTGTGTGATCGCATAGCCGGTACACCGAATACCGAATACACATTACACGATCATAGAGAATAGAGAATTGAATAATTTCAATCAAATATACCAAATACATGGTTCCGTTTATATGTTTGATTGTTCAAGTGACATTATCGATGGATATGAATGTGCTCATTCTATGAAATTTTTGGAACATTTTCAACTAGAGAGTCGAGAGTACACCGTACACCGTACACTGTACACTAAATCGGAAACTCTTCGTTGCCATTGTTATGTATTACATTTTACATTTTATTATTCGGGAATATAATTTTTTTCTCTCCGTCGTTCTCATCTAACTTCAATTATTTTTTTTTGTTCTTCTTTTTTTCCATTTGCTTGTAATGGTTTCATCTGGTTGTGAGATTCACGTGTTATAAATGATATCTGAAAATGTTCAGTGGCACTCACTGATGAATGGAATAAAATAAAAAATAAAATAAAACGGAAATGTGTACAGTGAACTCATACACATCGATTCTGACTACATTATTATCTACGAAAATGTTTGGATGTTCGGTGAATGGATAAAATAATGCAATGAACAGCATATTGACAAGGTTCAAACTGAAGTTGAATTTATTTTCATGATATTTTTCATTGAAAATATATTAAGCATGGACAAATAAATGGTATTGCTGCATTGTTAAAATATTGTGTCGATGGCTGAAAGTGAAAATAGAAAAATAAAAAAATTAGATGGGACGAAGTCGGTATTTATAAAAATGGTGTACGAACACAAAAATATTATCAAAATGTGAAACTAAAAGCAAAGGAAAGAAATGTCGACTGAGTCGAAACAGCGCGGAACAATCGAATGAATGCCAAATTGTTAAGGATCCTTCTTTCTTTCTTTTCTTTCTTCTTCTTTTTTTTTGTCGTTTCATATATAAATTTTTTTTTGCATTTGCACCCAAACAATATAAACGTACGATTGTGGAATATAATACAGATTGAGGATTTTTTATGCCATTTAAGATAACATAAGCTGTCACACTAACCATATTTCATCAATGAATTTACCTATTATCCAAATTTCCATTTTAACGCTTAACTTTTGTACGAAAACGTGAATCTTGAATAGGGAATCTTTTGAATGTTATTGAACGTCTAAAGAAAAAAAAAAAAAGAAAAAAAGAACAAAATAAATAAATAAATAAAAAGGAACTTCGTTGATACGATTCAGTTGATTTGAATAAATTTGTATATTTGTATTCAGTGTATTGAATGTGTTTGTGTGAAAATTGAAATGAAAACTGGCCATGTTCCCATCATATATTATACGTAATCACCGACATAATCATTTGTAATAATATAATTTATGCATAAAAAATGAAAATTTGGTTAACATTTTGGCGTCAATATGCCGATTATGAATAACAAACAATTTGACAATGACAGCATTGATTATCGCAAGCATTAAATATATTTTGCATATGCAAAAACTACTACGCATTCGATGGAGAAATGATGATCATATTGGAATTACAAATCATAAAAATGTTTTTTTTATTAGCCAAGAGCCTGTCACTGAAATGATGAACAACACTAAAACCATCATCCAAATTGTTTATGGCGACATCGAATTAATTGAAGCAAAAAAAAAAAATAAACAGAACAAAAATACTAAGCAAGTCGAAGCATATTATTAATTTTCCACAAGACAGCCCAATGTGTTCACGTCAACGAAATGGCACGTTCAAAACTATAAGAAATGTTGAACTGTCGTTGAAATCTCATTGGCCAACTACTCTAATTCTTCAAAACATCACATGTATCGATCGTAGAGCATAGAAGAAACCAAAAAAAAAAAAAAAAAAAACCACTAGACAAAAAATCGTGAAAGCAATTTATTATCTGAAAAACTTGAACAGGAAATTCAACGACAATCCATAACATTTTTGCTTTCCGAAGATTTGTGATAAGATAAAATGTGAAAGAAAAATATTGTAGACGGTGTACGGTATACGCCGCATACGATATATAATATGATTAAAACTTCACAGAGCGGAAACGAATTCCAATGAATACAGCCAACGAATACCAAATACCAAGTAATACATAATAATTTTATCATTGCTTTCGATTTGATTTCGAGCCACTTCGGCTTTTCTCAGAACCAAATGATTGTCTTCAAAACATTTGGAAACATTGAAACAGTTGTAATTCTTCAATTTTTCATCGTTCGTTTCTTAACCTGTCCCATTTTCAGTCTGAATTTTGGATTGCTATCACAATTTGAGGATATTTATTGTTGCTGGTGTTGGTGCTGCTGTTGAGTTATAAAAGCAAATGGATGATATGTTATGCATGAGCATGAAAAGCTTCCATTGTCGTTGTCAATTTGATTCTTCGGAACATTTGTTCCTCTTCATTGACATGATTAATCACACGCGTACTACAAATGTATGGCAATGTTAAATGCCAAAAACATTTATAAATGTTGTTGATAATGGAATTAAAGGGACCAAGAGACAGAGAGAGAGAGAGAAAGGCAAATATAGGTAGAGATTGAGGGAGTTGCAATTTTTGTGTTGGTTTTTTTTTCTTTTAATACATTGGATGGGGCCAATTGATGCTGTATGACGCTGATAGTAGTAAATGCCAAATGAAATATTTATTTTAAACCATTGTCTATGGTCGATATCTTTCTGCCAGAGCCATTATCCAATTTAAATGTTGCGATATGCCAATGCCGTTTCGAATTTTGAATATGCATAATTTGAATGTGTACGTGTGGTAACATTATCATCGAATCATCCGTATTTGCTTGATTTGTGAAAACAATATTTTGAATGTTGAAATTTGGTATTCATCCAAAAATGAATGTTACAAAATTTTTCATTGAATATGGAAATTTCGATTAATTTTGTATGATGAAATTTGAATTGTACATACATATTGAATATATATTGAATTGTTCATACTACATATGTGTGCGATATATAATAATAAAAACGCAACATGCGACCATCTATATTATGTATATATAAAATGTTAATTTAAAATAATTGCTCAAAATACACTGAAAACAGAGTGTATTGCGCTCTCTGCGCTACACTGCATGCATGCATACAATGACATCAAAATAAACGATAAAATTCGTATTAAAAGTTGATATTGAATATTATGCACGGAATTCTTGCATGCAATTTAAGTATTTGGATAGTTAAAAGAAGACTATGAAAAAGGAAAAAAGAAAAACACATGCTGACACAAAGAATGCTGATTATCTGGTGAAACGAAGTGAATGAAAGCACTTTTACTTATTAATAGTAATAATGCAAATAATTATTATTTAACAGACAAGCGCTCACCCATTAGGTTTCAATTAGGTTGATGACAAAAGAAATGGAAAATTAAGTTGACACGATAAAATGGAATACGGAAAGAAGTTCACAATAGATGCTTGAACATTGAACAGCTCTCATGAAATGAATGCTATTAATGAAGAAAAAAAAAAAAAACTTAAACTATTCAAAGTAATTAGCGGACATTTCATTCAAAACAAGGTACAATGTACATTGCAAAGCGAACACACTCCGCGCCAAACGTCCAACCCTAACAAATTTGCTTATCGTTCTCATTTTGCGGAACTTCAGAGAAGCTGTGCTGATATCTCAATTGCATGCAACCAATTTATGGCATATTTTGTAGTTTAAATTGCAACAATTGCACAACACTCAAACTTATGTATTTTAATGCTGAGATTTTCATTATTTTCATTATTATTATTCAATCGATGGATATAAAAGTGTCAAATTGTTTATTTGCTACAGTTTCATTTACAATTTCATTCTTATCTGGACACTGTTTCTTTGTTCAGAACGCTCCATCAAGAAACTTTTTCAAAACATAAAATTGTGTTTTTGTGTCAATTGGCCACTGCAACGTGACATTATATAACAATCACAAAGATTCAATACTATAACAACAATTATTCCAACTTCAAACACAATTTGCCCCGATATTGGAGCCATTCTGGCATGCGATAAAAACACAAAAAACTGGTCGATAGAAAAGCTTCTCGAAATATTCGTGTTCGCTTAAAGGCGGCGAAAAAAAAAACATATCATAAATTTAAAAAGCCAATTAATTTCGTAATGGTTTCCTACTCGTCCAAAATTTAATCAGCGTGTCCAAACTGACGCCTAAAATTAATAAAAAAAAAAAGAGAAAAAAAACCGGATACCAAACAAAAAGAAAAAAGTAACAAGGATTTCCTGTGGAATGAAAAATTGAAATGCGTCGGATATTATGGGCCAAATTGTAAAAAATATGTGTGTACGCTTTGTCGAAATTTTATTCATTCAATGGAATTCATAGAATGTGTATGTTGAAATTTGTGCGAATAAATATATTCATCAACCGCATTAATGTTTCTAAATACAATAACCGCACATTTGAGCTGAATATGAATTCAAATTAATCAACGCAATAAAATGAGTGCAAATAAATTTCGGGTGCGTGTGTATTGAATGTGGCACAGTGTGGTTCCAATAAGTATAACATTGTTGTGACAAGCGAGCGTTTGCTTGAATTATTATTATTTTTATTTGTGATGCAAAATCTTGTGCGCTCTCTCTCTCTCTCTCTCTCTTTTTCTTTGTTCCATTCTTCATATACACATTTCTATCATTTTGACATTATTTGTACATTTTGTAGCATACAAAATGCAATGCCATTCCATTCCATGCCATCCGTTCACCACTCATGTATGAATCAGATCGACACGTTTGTTCGGCGGAATTGAAATAAATTAATATATGTTCATTTTTATTATTATCATTTTCTTGTTCCTTTCTTCTTTTTTCTTTTTCTT
>GL501517.1:4261246-4286345 GCA_000149185.1 Mayetiola destructor
GTATATATATATATATATATATATATATACCATATGAATTGAAAATAGTGAACTCTATAAACATTTTTCGGAATGAATTTCTTGCCATTTACCACATTTGGGTTCCAAAAAAATTTTCCGTTATCATTGCTATGTTTCATGGCCATTGTATTTGAAACGAAAGTGACGACAGAATCAAATTCAAACACAAAAATTCAACAACAACAACAACAACAACAAAAACACACATACCAAATACCAAATCAATATAGAAATAAATTGTTCGCTGCTGGCTGTTGGCTGTATATCATGAGATGAAGAAAACATATGAAACGTAGAAAAGTGCACGCAATTACACTAAAGTGCTTTGTCATTAATTTTTTAGCGAGTTAAAATGAAATTAAATTTACGATGGATTTTAATGTGGATTTATGCGAAACACTTATGTGTGTGTATGTGTGTGTGAAAGCGTGTGTGAGTATTGTGATTTTGTGCTTTTTCATGCCACCAAAATGGAATTCTCAATTCTCAAATCTCATTCTATGCATGAACTTTATGGTATTTTTCATTTGATTTTCCTCCCACTAAGCGGCAATTTCATTCCGCATCATTATTATTATTATTATTATTATTATCTGTGCTGGATTCATGTAATTATTTGTATTGACGGTAGGGTTTTTAATTTTCCCTATGAAACTATCATTATTCACGTTATGTGGTAATTTGTTTTATTTTTATTATTATTCAAAAAAATTTAACGGAATTTCACATCATGAAGGTTAGAAGGTGGGTCAAAAATTTGGCACATATGCCAGACTCAATGTCCATAATTCATTCCCGACGCAATGTCAAAAGTGTTTAAGCTATAGATAGAAAAGCCTCGACCAAAACACATTTGACTTCCGACTGTATTTCGTTGACAACATTCAACATAGCATTGAATTTGAGTTTGCTAAACTTTGAGCCATGAACCCTATTTATCCCTCACCCATTGTAATGGATCCTCAAACATAAATATAATTAATGAATGATAAACTCTTTGCAATGATGTATGGGACCATGTAATATGTAATAATCCTCACCGACAACGGAAAAATTCACAAATTTTGAAATGTAACATTTGATGTTGATATTAGAATTTAAAATGTTTATATTCTCGCATTGACTTTAATCTGGGTGAGTTCGGATGTTCAGTGGAAGCGAAAGTTTTGCGATGGTTAGCAAATTTTTTTTTTCCTCACTGAACATCGTATAAAGTGACATCGTGCAAAGTAGCAAACAATACATAATATTTGCTGAAAAAGGAATGACTTCGTCTTTAGTTATATTGTTAATGTAAAAAGACAACATAATGAAGTAAATTTTAAATGAAAATTTGAATATTCTGTCATTATTCAGGATAAATATATGTAGTAGGTTGAAACAGAGGTACACCATTTTATAAGCAAAAAAACAAAAAAAACAAAAAACAAAAAACGGCAAAAAAAAATTAGAATAAATGAGCAATCCGAAATCATGTATGTTGTAAACATGTTGATTTATTTACCTGTTACGTGAAACGTTTCTTCAAGCCCTTCAACTTTTGCAAAAGTTTGCTCTGCACACTTTTGTTCATTTGCTCTTTATTAACTATTTTCAATAAATATTCGAGCGAATTCGGTGCATGGTAAACGGAAAGCGGGAAGCTCAAAGCAGAAACAAAAACAAAAATGTATGATGCAGGGCACAAGAAAAGTGCTTCTTTGCGTCCAGATTTTAACAATAGGATGTTGTAAAGCTAAAAACTCAACTATATTGCAATCTAAGCATTAAATTCTATACTATTTATAACAACCAGTAAAGTAACACATAATTTGCCATGTCCACTGTCCATTCGACTCATATTTTATGCGCATCGCTAAGTTTTTTTCTTTTCTTCTTTTCTTTTTTCTTTTTTTTCTTTTTTGTTCGTTCTTTTTGAACTTTATGTCACAATATTATACCTGGATATTACTCTCTTTTTGAACATAATTTTCATTCTCATATTTACTGTACTGCATGAATGGATTTTGGAGCCGAACAATTTTCATGTTACACATTATCTTTGGCATATAAATTCATACATACTTTTGTAGTGTGGTAACGTTGTTTGTTATCGGTTATCGTCGTATTGTACGATTTTGGTAGGTGTTTTCAAATGGTTGGCTTTTGTGCTGGATTTCTCAAAAATTGATCGCATGTATGAACATGCAATGTACAACATCATCGGGGTAATATGAAGCACAAAGCATAACAACATTGTATAATCAAAAACAAGTTTTTGGGGTTTCTTTCATTTCGTTCGTTTTGTCAATTCCTTCTGTCTGTTTTTGTTGTTGTTGTTGTTATTGCTGCTGTTCTTGTTGCCGTTTAAATTTTGATGTTCTTTATATTTTTCTTTGGTATATCATTTTGGTGCAGTCAACTTACATTGTGTGTGTGTGGGTGTGTGTGTTTGTATGTGTTGTTAAAAAGGTGGAAAAATATTGCATCCCTTTGGTTTTGTTTGTACATATTACCACTGCAATGATATTATTATAACTTAAAAGGGGTTTACACGTATTGTGTACGAATTATATATTGTATAATAATAAGTACAAAAACGGTTCAAAATGGAGACATTTTTCGATATGACAATGAGCAATAAATTTCGACTTAATCTTTCGTCTCAATTTCTAGAAAATGTTCTTGTTTGCATTTTGACTGTTGTTAGATTGTTAGACGTTAAACGTTAGATTATTGTTTCGTACAAATTGCTTTTGTTGGGATTTTTTTTCTTTATTTTTTTTTTTGTACATTTATTTGGATTTTGCCAGAGGTTCTTCATCATTTAATAAACAGCACCAACAATTCCGTAGCGAAAAGTGCTGAAACTGAAAAAAGAGCACAGAAAAAAATGCGCAACAACAACAACAACAACTAATAACCGAATAAAATGAGGCTAGTGGTGGCGATCGGTGATATGGGGGAATATCGATCGTCAGAAGAGAGGAAACTGTTTGGAGATAGGAGGAAAAATTTATTCGAAAATGAAATACTTTTACCAATCATACATAATATGGGTAATAGCAATAAATACTTGTATCAAATCCAAATTCGTATTTTAGTGGATAAAATACCGGATCGAAAGGAAATACTGAAATTCATCGAAATATTCATTTTCTTTGCTTATGTTGACATTCGTTGCCATGACTTTTGTTGTTGATAATTTTATGAAGTGAACATAGATCAAATATTCCATACACAGGCCATCGAACACGTTTGACGGGATTATTTTGTGCATTTATGCACTATGCATTGTGCACGATAAATAGTCAAAGGTGCACGGATTAAACAATCTCATGACATTAACATGTATTTCATTCATTAGAATCGATTGTAACGTGTGCTGTTGTACGATATTTTGTATGTTGTGTGTGTGTGTGTGTGTATGTGTGTATGAAACACATCTTTCGATTGTCAATTGCTATTGAATTGAATCAACCGATGTAATGAAAATGAAATCATTTGCCTTACCAGCTGCGAAATCGCAAAGTTAACACAAATTTTCTTTGAAATCGAATTAATTGTTTGCCGTTTAACGAGATTTCCGTTTTTTTATTTGATCCATACAATATCGAGATTGTATCCCAAAGCCTTGTTTGAAGTTTGGAGACGTTTATTCGAGCACATTTTATAGCAATTAATTTATTTTCGCTATAAATTTACAGCGTGTCGCTTTGAATTTAATTTCATAAATGAGAAACAAAAGCATAAATCAATAGAGTAAATGCTTTTAATGGTGCCAGTTTACAGTGGGATGGATGAACAATTTCATCGATAAGCTATAGTACAAGTGGCTCTTCTGTTTAATTTTATTCTATCCAAATGATTTCCGATTCATAATTAAATAGAATTCAAAAAAAAAAAAAAAAAATAAAAGAAAAAATAAATGTATAAAATGATGGCGAATTTGAAACGCACGAAAATCTCATTTTTCGATTTTACAAAAAAAATTGACACAGCCTTGGATGATGAGAGAGGATAATAATCAAGGGAAAACATAGCGTTTGCGACACACAAAAAAAAAACAGCACAATAACGAATGTCAGATGATAAATTATTTTTCCATCCATTAAATGCATGATCAATAATAATTTATTTTCTGTCTCTTTTTTTCTCTACAAGCAGCACTGTTGCCGAGATAACGACGCTATTTTTTTTTTTTTTTTGTATGACAGACTGGATTATCATACAGCACATTTGGGTATATCAGATTTTCGTAAATCGCAAGGCATTGAATCGTTTGTGTGAGTGCATCATTGTGGATGGCGGAATGGCGTTTCGTGGTGGGAAATGTATGAGGAGTAAAAAAAAAAAGGTATCGTCATTGACAAAATCGAAATAATATTCAAATTATTACGATGGCATATACAATGTACATAAAATTACTATACATAAATATTATTGACGCTTGTTTATGTGCTACTGTTGTCATTTATAAATGCATGCGGACAGACCTGTTTTATAAAATTAAGCAATGGAATACATTTAGTTTGGGTTCGTTCAGGGTGCGAAAGGTCACCAAATGCTTCTTTGAATTGATTTCGTTGCGAATTTATTCGAAAAATAATGATGATAAAATACGGATGCATTTGATATTCACGGAATCGAGCGCTTGAATGCACGTTTCAGTCATTCATTTTGACAATCTATTAAAGTATATCTAAAATTATCATGAATCATGGCCGTTCAGCATAACATTATATGTCATTAGGAAATAAATACATAAATAATAATGCAAACGCATACACACAGACTGGTTGAAAAGAAATATGGATCATCATCGCCCATAATAATAATAAGTCGCCCATTACCAAAATATATTCACACAACAATAAGAGATTCAGTTTTCATGTTCTTGCCATTCAAATCAAATTGAGTGTTAGATTGTGACTGATGTCACCACTAAATGCTTTGGCTCCAGCAGGGAATGAATTTAAACCTGTCAAGTATGCACATACTTGGAACGGTGTGCTGAGGATACTATGTATCCCTGATTAAAAACACAAAGCTACTTCAGAGAGATAGTATGCCCGGGACGTGCGTACCGGGTATGTGCATACTTGAGAGGTCTCAATACATTCGCTGGGCTTCAAACCGTCGAAGTTTTTTTCTCACAGCATTTGCGTAACGATAATAATAATAATATGTAATATATTAATATATTCGAATTCTAAGAAAAATGTTCCATTCGCGAGACGAATTCACAAAATATTTAAACGTGTAAAGTCGTCACATTGGCGAGGCGCCTAAACACTAAACCAGTACCTTAAATCCTAAATGATGTGTACCGTTCAATGTTATACATCGGACAAACAAGGATTTTGATGATCTAATCATGAAACCAAATGAAAATCCAAAAAGAAACCGGAACACCATTCGAAACACCATGCAACACTAAAGGAAAAAAACAAACGAAACACCAAACAACGAACAAAATAAATTCTATGCACAATCGCGTTCATTATGTATGGTTTCAACGTGAATTGAATTTAAATTTGTCGAAAATGTTTTGCTACAAATGTAGCAAACATTTTCGAAATATACGAATCTCATTTGAACAAAATTTGTACGCATATTACGTGCGACAAAACATTAATTCGGCTCTTTCTTTTCCATATTTCCGTCTGGAAGAGACAAAAATAACATTTTGAAGTTTTGGAATTTCGAATGTCGAAGAAAATGGATTTTCTGGCTTCGAACATTTCTAGTTCTCAGCCCAGTGTGGGATAATTGATATGAGTTATTTGGTGGATGACATGAGTCCAACGCGTGTACCGTTTCTTAGAAACACAAAATAGAAACGAAAAAAAAAAGAAAGAAGAAAAAAATATGTGTCCTTACATTGATCATCAATCATCCATTCACAATATTTATTTTGATTCTCCAAATTTTCTCATTCCTGCACTCTCTCATCCTTCATCTCGCATCGAATTTGATCCGATTCAAAAAGCAACATAAAGCATAAAGAATAAAGAATTCTGAGATAAATGGGGAAACAGCGATGGTGATGCCCTCAAATTGTGATTGTTGTGGTGATATTTTGATACATTTGCAAACAAACAGTGGAGATAGAGTGAAGAGAAGAAAAAAAATCGAAAAGAGATGAGCAAAACGAGCACTCAAAACGAAAATCCGAAAATTATCGACAATACAACGCAATGAAACAGATATAGTTGTATATAATATATGATAGCCAATAGCTAAGTGGGTAGCAAAACAATGGAATCGATTTCATTTATTTTATGAGCCAGTGAAATGTATTTACTATTTTTGTTGTTCAATGTTCAATGTTCAATGTTGAGAAGTCTTTTTTGGTGGACCAAAAATCTTCGATTATATTATTTTTTTTTTATTATTATTATTCTGTCCATCTTTTCGCTTCTTTTTACTTTCCACTTCATCGAAACACTCACACACGCCAATATAATATTCCAATGTAATTTTATTTGGTCGTTTACGTTTTTATACTTGTGCCGTATAAATGGGCAATTTGGTTTTGTTTCGTGGCGATTCTTTACCAGTCAAATGAATAATAGCCACCACTTTAAGCACAAACTACAAAAACGATGACGATAATATTGGGTTGATGTTCCATATCTAAATTCGAATGCAAAGATAATGCAAGAGTTTTTGACGATATATTTGATGACAGGCCTTTTTTTCTCGATTTTTACCCCTTACCGTCTCTCTCTCTCTCTCTGTCTGTCTCTCTCTCTCTCTCTTTTTCTCTCTTTCTTCCATTTTTTGTCTTTCTTTTTTACTCTTCATCGCAAATGATTCCCTTTGTTCAACTGGTAAATTAATATTAACAGACAATGTGCGATAAACTCAAATATGCTGAAGATGGAAATGGGATCGATTTAGTATTGAACAGCTTTTCACATGCCACCGGATCATAATCTTAATGGAATGCATTCACTCTATGTACTGAATGGCTATTGATGACACAAATATGTATATACATTATATACATACATTGTAGAGCACTGTAGGGCAATGTAGAAGTCAAAGATATCAACAAGGATTTTGAATTCGAAACATTTATTCGGAATTGCAACATTGAACAGATGAATGTCAATCTATCGAATCGATGTCCTCTTTTTTCCCGTTTTCATTCTGTAAAACTATTCATTTTATTTATTTGTGCTTGTGCTTATCATATTCGTTTTGTGTTGTTGTTCACTCCCGGTTCGTGAATTGTAAATCCTTCTTTTTTTCTACCAACTTTTTCCTCCATTTTCAATGGATACTTGAATATATATTCTTTGAAAACGTGATCGTTCGCGTATTTTATATTTTGTTTGCGATATACTGATACTCTCATTCTGTTATTCGATAAGAAACCAAAGAATAGTGCGCCAAACACTCAACACTTTAGTTAAATTTCTTTCATTTTTTTATTATAATATGTTGATGTAATAATGCAGACTGTTGAATGAAAAAGGAAATGAATAGACGAACAACAATTATAAATATTATTATGGGATGCAGAACAGTTGAATAACAGCCGCACATACACACGGTACACACACACACACACATACACACAATGAGAAAATAAATATATTTTTCTTGATGAAAATATATAACAATCACTACTATTGCATGTAACCCAAACCCCAAGTACCCAGAGTATCTGTGATCTAGTGACAAGACCACGTTTCATCGCTAAAACCATAAGCATTCACATTTAATATGTGAACACAATCATAAAGAAAGATTCCTCAATAGTAATAATCGTGGCGAGCAGAGGGAATAGACAGCCACCCGCACTGAGATTGAGAGAGAGAGAATTCTACTTTATATTTTTTTTCCAACTTTTCGAAAAGTAAACCGAAAAAGAAAAAATTAAGACGAATCATAACGCAAAAGCCATAAACATGGAATCATAAAGTTTATCGGGTAACAAAATGACGAATAATGGCTCAGATTGTGATTTTGTATTTTCAAATGAATGCTATTGCATCATAATCTTCATTTTTTTCACTCTTTTTACATACAACATACAATATACATACATTTTCAAAATAAAAAAAAAACATTTCAGTTAAGTTTTTCTGTGGCTTGCTTACAGCACTGAAACCAATTTAAATCTGCAATCGTCGAATTTTTGTTATGCCACAAAGTTCGTGATCATGGACAATTTGCAAAGCTCGCAAAGAAATTATTTCACTAAGGGCTGAGAGCTCTTAATTTTGTGGACACTTTTTTTTTTTCATTTTGTCCATTTATTTGCTGCACCATTTAATGGTGTGTCTCATTCTTTCAGAATTTTAGTTTTGGATTTCTTTTTGAAAGTGATTTCTGTTGTTAAAAATTCTCATAATTGCGGCAAAAATGAATGAAGAGGCAGCATAATAGAAAACGAAAGGAAAATGCGTGTTTTCTTTCAAACTTGTGATGCATGAAGTGATTTTTCTTTTTTTTTTTTTTTTGTTTTTCTTATGCTAATTGATGCTAAAGCACCAATCTTGCCACACTCGATTGCGGATCGACAAAAGAAAAAAAATTCAAGAAACGGAATTGCTTCATCCGAAACGATTCAATCGAAAATCATTCAATTAAATTGAAATCACAGGGAAATGAGTGAGAATGGTGAGGGCGTTCAAACTGTGTGCCAGTATTTAATGCCATTTATCTTAATGAAATTTCGGATTGATTCGATGATGGCATTTTTATAAAACTTCTGTAGAATACATTTGTCGGAATCAATTATTCACGAGACCAAATGTTTAGCAATTCGAAAGCACCGAACACTTTACTCGAGATCCATTCGGTATCCGAGTAGTATGATGTACAATGTACGACAACCGACAACCACCGAATTGAATCGCATTGTGACATGTGCTCAATTCGGATGAATTTTGGCTTATTTGAGTTTTCGCTGTAGTTCACACACGCAATACGCATTAACGAGTCAAAACATTTTCATGCTAACCATATTGGACCATGTGAATACTTCGGAATGTACCGGATTTCTCAAATTATTTTTCGATTTTTTTGTTCGATGTGCAGATTGGAATTTTTCCATGGTAGCTGTGATTGGTGAGCGGTGAGCTTTCATCCAATGTATACATTATACATTGTCTGTTGATGATAATAAATAATAATTCATTATACGAGAGGATATTGTACAATTCACCCATCGGTGGGTGTGTGTGTGTGTGTGGAACACTAACGAAAGCGTTAAAATATAATTGGCATATATGCAATATTAAATAGAATAATTTCTCTGTAATTTTCACTTGCAACTATGAAACGAGCAAATAAAAATAAAAAATATAAAGACGCAATACATACGAGAGAGAGAGAGACAGAAATCAACGGCGAAAAATAACAATTGTTTAATTTGATTCAAATTAGATTTTAAAGTGAAACAAATTGGATGGTGTGCGTGCATCCATACAGAATATGTGGTCTGTAAATATGCGGTTCACATCAAATGATGTTGCCGGATGAATGCATCCTGATGGTGTCATCCTCAATTTTTTTTCATATTTCACAAATGTGCATGTTGCATGTGCTTCATTTGATTGAGATTTTATTGACAGTGTATCCATATTTAGTTGACAGTATTCAGGATTCAGAATGCACGAAAATATAATATTAGGATTTTTTTTTTTGATTTTACATACAAATGTTCACATAACATGTTCATATGATTTGATGGTGATGATGGTCTTGCGTCCATATTGTATCCTTCATCCTTTTGAAATGAATTCAAAGCAAAAATATTGAATCCAATTCATAATGGTTAAACCATCCATATAGAATGTTATACAAATTTATATCGCATTGTCAGCACTTTGGTCTAATTATGCGCCACGAAATATTTATTGTCAAATTCTCGTATTTTCATTAAATGAATCTGTTTCAAATATCCCCGTCTGTAACAATGTATAAATGAACAATGCTAAACCATCCGTTGCTTTTCTTGTTTCTCAATTCGTTATATCATCATAAATAGCCAACCATTTATGTTTTGACACTAAATGCCGTCCTTCGCCACTAGTCAAATGTCAAATTAAACGCGATAAATTAAATTAAAATCAATTGGTTTTTCTATCTATATGCAATCTCACTCAGTGTCTTTATCTCCATCTCTGTCTATTTATAGCGCTAACGCAGATCCAATGTATAGAACAATATATAGATATAGTAGGCCTTATCCAACCGAATTTGATTCAATCGATTTCTTGTTTTGGCTTTGTATTATGTTCAATATCGGGATGTTCGTCTATAATAATATGGTATGATCTTTCATGAGAGCTGGATTTTCATTTGTTATTACTTTTTATCAGTTGGTTTCTTTTTCTTTTGCTTTGTATTCGATTCGATTTAGTGAAGCCATCGATTCACGTAGAGATGAAGCCTTTTACCATATCACCCCTGCTGTTTTTTCAACACATAAAATATATAATTTATTTGTTCAATATTTTAATTTAAATTCACCACAAAATCATTCATTCAAATTTACAAACACACACACAAAAATAAATAAAATTGAACATTTTACATTTTACATTTTGAATAATATTTTAAGCTGTATTTTCATGTAATGTTCGATACATTTTCCTGTTGATTTTGAATTTATTTTCATTTTGTATTTATAATTTTTTCATTGAGAGACGATAAAACGCTGGCAGAGAAACCTTATTTTTTCCGAAAAAAAACTATTCTCTGTTTACGTAGCAATCAATAGAATTAATTCAGAAATAATAAGTTCCATTGAATTGTAATCAAACATTAAATATCGAAATGCTTTGAATTGTTATTGCTTTTCAAATCACTTTTCGATAATGACCATTTCACTGTAGATCTACTGTCCAGCATCCAAATGAATTCGTAATAAGATTCTTTGATTTGGATTCAAGTGAAATTCGATCATCATTTCGATTGAAATCAAATCAATTCCTGAACGTAAAAGAGAAGCCTGAACATGAGGTGATAGAATATGAAAAAAAAAATAAACAAAAAATAATACTGAGATTTATGCAATGAATGAAGCTTAGCAACACTGACAACACCATCTCATTATGTTTTCGGCTCACATCATGTTTCATTATCATCACTGAAATTTTATGTTGCATTGTTATTCAAATTTTGTTCATTTCTTTCGGGAAAATAAAATTTCATGAATGATCTTTTAAAATATAACATGGATTCGAATATGGAATATTTCACAGTTCAATGTCGATGAGCCTACATTACATCCAAAACGGCCAAGGAAGCGCAGAACAAGCGAATTTTAACAACCACAAAAGTAAACGCAAGGGGATCGTCTTGGTGCATATGACGCATGGGAGCCAAAATGACATGCTTTTCTACATTTTCCTCTTTTTATTTTCTACAACGAACATTTTTTTTTTTATTCTTCTCTTTTATCACATTTAGCATCGTTCATGTCATTCGCCCCCATTGTAATTTCATTTTCATTATCGTTGATGATAATTCACCGTAAATATTTTAAAATTATCCTGTTAGCGTTCTTATTTTGGTATTCAGTATTCGTAAAAAAGAAAGAAAAAAAAAACAAAAAAAAAACGGAAAAAAATAGGAGAAAACGCAGTGAATTTTATGTTTTTCTCATTTTCTTTTTATTCTTTTATATAAAAATGAGTGTAATGTGTAAAATAGCTAACGGCAGAATGTCTTCATATAGCATCTCCAATCTTCAACTTGAAACGCAATGCATTCATAATTTCTTTTTTTCTTTTTTTTTTCATACAAATTTCAACATTTTCTCGGTTTTCCCCCCCATTTTCTTTACCAAAACCATTCAACCATCCTATAACCAGCGTGTTAAAATGGAAAACAGTTCAATAACTTTAAAACACCTTATGTATTATGATATGCGATATGCACACGAAAAAATAATATTAAAGGGTCGCGCATATCATAATAATGCCAGTGAATGGTGAATGGATTGAATGAATTGAATGCATCACTTTCATTGCTGATGTTAATCAAATACATTGATTGACACACAAACATAATTTGCGTAATCAAATTAAATGAATGATATTATTATTATTGAAATATGCAATCAACAATGATGTTTGAATGGATAAAAATCATGTCGCTTATTTCGAATTTTTATATGACATTGGAAAAATGTGTTCATTTCAAAATAACAATAACTCAATGAAAATCATTCTATACCATAAAAGTGTGACTCTTCATTTTCCAGCAATAGGCAATTTGCAAATTTTATTTGTGTTCCGGTCCAAAATTTTCATGAAAAGCTATGAATAGCAAAATGGGTAACCAAATGTTTTTCTTCTTTGTCCCGCCTTTTTAACAATTCCACTTTCTTTTAACAAGAAAATGGATTTTTTTTTTCTTCCTTTTACGTCGACCCCATCATATTTACTGTTAAATGCATAAACTGGAAATGGGAAATGGAAAATGATATTATTAACAATACAATGCAAACAAACTCTCATAGCATCGCAGAAAGCTGCCAAGAAAACGGGAAATAAAGCCCGTGTAGTGACACATCATGTTATCGACTGTGAAAAGTAGTAGTAGCAGCAGCAGCAGCAGTAACAAATAACAGGACTATACAACATCATGACACAAAAATTAATTCTATCACATAAATTACCTAATATTCGAAATGTGTCGCAATTCTGCCATTGAATCAGCTCAGTCTTCATTGACCAAGTGAACATTGAACGGCATACAATGGAAATGGGTAACAGCAACAATAAATGAATTGAATTTCACCAACGGCCAATGGAATCTACAGAATCAAAATCAAATGTCTAGCAATAGACAGTGTCTACAATCACTACCGAAAACCGAATAGCAAAGCTGTGTGTGTTTTTTTTTTGCCATTTTCATTCTTCTTTTTTCATATGTTCTCTTTGTCTGAGATCTGTTCATTTATTTGTTCATTACAAAAGTTTTATGTGCATTTCTCTAATTCGTGATTTAATTTCATCTTCTTCTTCTTTTTCTTTTTTTTGCAACAGAAAATTTTAATAAAAATAATTGTGAGCAATGCAAGGATATTCGATGGTGGTCCATTTCACATTTCCATTTCATGTTTGTCATTCAAAGCGACAATTGGCCAACGTAAAGAAATATGAAGCGAGGAAAAAAAAAAATATAAAAAGACGAAAGATCCAACAATGGTCGAGCAGTCAAAGCTGGATGTTTCTTTTGTTGTTTTTAGGTTTGTAACATACTGCGGGAGCTGTTCGCCTGTTTGCATTCGGAACATACCGAACAATCGCTACACGAATATAACATGTGAACATTTCTGATAAAGTTTTCCCATTTGCTTTGAATGTTCGATATATTAATGTTTTTGCCATGTTTCAGCCAACGATTATTATGGTTTTTTTTTCATTTCGTGTGTTTGTTGAATGCAGGAGCGCATTCAATAAACAGAGTCAATTGGTTGAATAAGTTGTATTGTTGAAATGGTTTCGGATCAATAATAATTTAATGCAATGAAATGCGAATTGATTGTCAAGAATAACAATTGTTAATTTAAGTGAATCGACAATTTCGAATGAATTCAAACAAATTACAAAAACACACTAATGTATCATAGAACACCATAGCAATGACCGTGTTGCACTGAACACTGATCGAACTGCTTATATAAATGTTTGGGATTTTTTTTTATTTTTTATTTTTGAATGAATTCAAATTATCATGAAAATTTGATGTGTAATTAAATATAAAGTTAAAATGAATGTTTTAGCCCGAACGTTCTGCATATACAATTAAATGTATCATTTCGTTTCTATTCAATCGTTCTCCCAGTTGAAGAATGTATGAAATTTCGAAAATTTGCAAACACAATGTGAATTTGATTTGAAATTAAAATTATTCTATTCGAAAATATGCAAATCATCGGCACTAAAATAAATGGCTGTTGTCATTTTATGCAATTTATTTGTGATCATACAAGAGCAAGTAATAAAATGCAATCAAAGTTCGAGATTTAAAATGAAAAGGGGAAAAATCTAAACATAACAAATCGGAAAAGATACGGAAGGAAATGAAAGAAAGACACGCAACTTGCAAATTGTTACAATTTGAGCATGAGTTTCGTGCTAGAGCCATTTGAATTTGTCTAGCACATCCATTGATAGCGGTTGTTTGGTAATTCCACTTTAGTTTTTGCAATAAAAATGAATAAAAAGTTATATGCGAATGGTTAGGCTTCGAATACAATCCAAACGGTCGAATGGACGATAGACGATAGGTTAAATGTTCAATGTCCAAATATAAAATGTGATTTTCCTGTGCGATTTGTTGTGGCCTTTCATTGCCTTCCATTTCCTCTTTTATTTTGATCATTTAAATGTTTTCATGCCGTTCCAATATTTGCTTTGCATCACTTATAGACCCCAATTTTATTAACCATCACCCATCCATCCCCCTTTATACTCGCAATAAAAACAGAAAAAAAAATTGGAAAAAAACCTCACCGCAGCCGCTTTTGCTTCGTTGGTCTTCATTTCTTGTTTGTTTTTTTTTTCACACCACGCACATCTATCCAACATTAAGCAACAGTTCTGCAATGCATAAAAAAGGGTAATGACAACGGAATTCAAACTCTGTTATCATTAACAACCCATGAACCATTTTCCCTTCAAGCTAAATGCGGCCAAAAGAATTTGATATGGTGAAAGAAAAACAAATATTATAAAATTATAATGGGAAACATGGGATCCGAATCATTTGTGTTTATGCATGGCGAACACATTCAACCAAATAACTGCAAAAAAAATTAAACGACAGAATGAACGGCGTTTTTGATATTTCTAACTGAATAGAAGCAAAATAAGGCAATTTCTTTTTACTATTTAATACCATTTTTGTTTTTCTCCACTGTTACTTTCATTCACGATCTCAGCATAGATACAACGGCGTACAACCCTCAATTGAATCACGAAATGCAATCAAGTGAAAATATGTCATGAAAATACGGAGATAATGGTGAGGAAAACAAAAAAACCACAAACATCAAATAGCAGAATGAAAATCAGCAAATTTCCCGAACATTATTTTGAACAATAAACAAATATGGCGAATAATAATAATAATGAATGGAATGGAATGGATCGATACGTTTTAATGGTGAAGAAAGCAAGCGACCGCCAAGGATGAAACTAAATGAAAAAAAAAAGAAAATTAAATAAAAATATCGTCATAATAAATATGTTTAATTTTTTTTCTGTTTTCTTTCACATTTTCTAATGTCATTTTCAGGCTATTGATTCAAACATTACGCAACGACTGCATATGAAGTGCGAATGGTTTTTACAATTGAAAAGTTCAACGAGGCGTTACAATGAATATAATAATAATAATCGTTTGCAGATGAAAAATATGCTTAACGTTTTTTATACTTTTCTAGCTCTGATTGTCCAAACGCAATTCTTGTGATATTTTTTACAAGTCAAGGATTGTATCTGGACGTCGTTGCTCGAAATACGAATTCAACAGAGAACAGCGGATTTTTTTTTTTTTTGATTGAATATATGTAGTTTTTAAAAGAAGAATGTTTTTTTGGAAATAAATTCCAAATTTGAATAAAATTTGAATTTTTTCAATAGAATTGCAATTTTATGAACATTTTACCTGATATTAAATAAAGTTTCAATTGAACAAAATTAAAGTTTGCCTGCATTTTACTGACATTCAATCAATCGATGACAAAGTATTGAATAAAAACTTTCAAAATAGTCTCCAGTGGATATGGTATGTAGCATATTGTTGTATATTATCACCCATTCGTCTCAAGCAAAAACGTTCAAAATTCAAAACTAAATCGTAAACAACGCTGCGTTACATCACGTTTTGCAAAACATATTGTACTATTCAATCAGAGACAGCCCTTTGCTAAAGAGAAAGTCCTAACAAATCCCTAAAATTCTAATGAAACGATCCATATGATTACTTTCTTTCACCATTATTAAACTTCAGAAGGGTGAAAAAAATGATTGACGACGGAAAACCGAAAATCTTTTCAATCAATTTCGTTGAATAATGATTTTGAATAGAGCTCCATTGCGCACACACTGTTACCATTGCATCACTGTCAATGCGTTCTTGCCTGTCAAATTGATGTGTTAAATTTGACGTTTCTGACAAAGAAGAAGAAGAAGAAGAAAAATAAAATAAAATTAAAACTAGAATTTGTACATTCGTCTCTGTCTTATCATTGCTGCTAAACAGAACCATTCGATGTTTTTTTATTGTTGCAATAGTGACAAATGTACAGTGGCTTATAGATATCTGTTAATTTAACATATTGTTTGATTATAAATAAGTGAAAGAAACCAAAATCCATATTATTTTTGCCCAAATAAAATACGCTAGTTGAAAATTATCCAACATAAAAAAACGGGAATGTTTCTGTGAAAAAATCATTGTGTTTCAGGCAATTAAGATAGAAAAACCACAAGAAAAGCAAGAAATTTTAAAAAAGAAAAGGAAAAATATGATGCCGTTGGTTTCATCAGTTGTTTGAATAATTAGCCAAAATTGTACCACAATTTTGCGGTGAATTTATGCCGAAGGAGGACCATCGTTTCATTCAGCCAACAAATATAAATAACTGTTTGTTCAGCAACTGATAAATATATTGGAAATTCGATAACCATTCCAAAATATGGAACACATTAAAACACCCAAGGTACGTTAAGACATACAAACGAACCGAAAAAAAAAAAGAATTCAGAAGACAAAAACCGATTTTAGGTCGGAAATTTTAATAATTCGATGTGATCTTTTTCGTAAAAATTTCGTCTCAAGGGGAATCAAAATGTGTTTACAGTTTGAATATATTTGTCAATGATTTAACACATAATCAATGGGCTCGAATCCAAAGGGATTTTCCCATTTGCATTTATTAATTGCAAGTGTGAGCGATTGAAAATATTTCAAGGTTTGAAAATCTCTTTTAGCAAATTATTCAAAACATGATAACCATTCTGATGGACTTCGGTTCGCATCCTTTTTTTAATGGTCTTTTGAAAAATAAAAGACCTCGACACATATATGTATACATATAATCGAATGAGTTTGATCCATTCGCATACATTTTATTTCATGAAATGAATGTTCTTAAATTTTACGAAAAAAAAACATCCATAAATTTGAATGCATTAAATATTCATTGCAACTGTTGGACGCCCATTCTAATGTCACCGAACGCAAATTCACTGGTCTTAAATATGAGCATTTTCATTCAAAGTATTGGCGAAAAGAAGAACAATATATGCTGTGAATCCTTTATATTTTCCAATTTTTGGCGCATCCATGTAATATTATGCATTTTATCGTGGCGATAATACACACAAACACACTCACATTTCCTCTTCATTAAATGACAAAAAAAAAAAAAGAAAAAAATGTGATATTGGACTAACTGTGAACTATGATTATTGTTTTGCACGTTCTGCATGGCACACATTAATTGGATTTTAAGTGAATTTTGACTGCATTGAGTGAATTTTATTGTAATAATTTCATATGATCATTTAATTAAATGATCAAATAAATGAAATCAATTAAAATCAAATTGAACGGCAAATGTAAAGATGAAAAGAATGGATTTTTTCCTTATTAAATTGCTTTGCACCTGAAATATTGTGGGCAATATCAATTTATATGCAATCGATTACAATGAATGACCTATCGCCAGTATCTGCATTACGATTGAATTTCGATCGATTGCCAACTGAAACAACCGATGTAATAAATAAAACGAAAAATGTGTTTGGTGTGCCGATGCCACAATTTGTGTCACAACGCGTTATATCGTGGTTAGATAATGTAAATATTTGTACTAATTCAACAACTATAATTCATATTGTTCCAAACACCAAAACCAATTCACATGCATCTGATGCAGCAGCTGTTGCAGCATCATCGTCAAATTGCAACGACCATTACACCATCATTACGAACAAAGTGTGTGCTTTGATTTAATTACATATATTATATTATTATTAAAATTATGCGTGAACAGGGATAACTGATAACAATGGGATGGAGATTATTAGATGTATTCATAACGATGATAATAATTAATTATGTATATTTAATTTATTTATTGATGAATAATTGTCTTTGCCAATTTCAGGTTGATAATGTTCGAATGATTGATCGCTACAATATTAAGAATCCAACGATGGGAACACTTTATATAACAGCAACGCACATCATTTTTGTGGATCCAGAAACGAATAAAGAGACTTGGGTGCGTCAGAAATAGCAACAACAACAAAAAAAACTATTGAAATTAAAGTTTTAATTGAATTCCTTTTTTTTTTCATCGAAACATTTTCAGATTTTGCATATGCACATCGGAAGTATTGAAAAATTGCAACTAACAACAACTGGCTCACCACTTCTAATACGATGCAAAACATTTCTATTTGTTACATTTGTAATACCTCGTGAGAAGGAGTGTCACGATATTTACATTACATTACAAAAACTCTTTCAACCGGGTATGTTAAAGATCCAGTAGAAAAATGGAACAAAACGGTTTACATTAATATGTTGTTGAATAATGTTCATTTTATTTTCAGTTAACATACAGAATTTGTACTGTTTTCAGTACACGTCTACCAATGAAGAGCTACCAAAAACCACTGGATGGGATTTTTTCTCGTTGGAATCGGAATTCAGACGGCAGCGTGTACCAAATGATCTTTGGACATTGTGCAATCTGAATAATAAATATGAACTATGCGATACGTGTGCGTATTCAACCCGACATCTTAATATTATTATTATTATTATTTGCGATTTTTTTTTAAATTCCATATTCTTTCAGATCCGCGCCAGATTTATGTTCCAACAGAAGCTACAACCGCCATGTTGATTGGCAGCTCAAGATTTCGATCGAAGGCACGTTTGCCAGTTCTCACTTATTTGCATTCGAATCAGGCGTCAATATGTCGATGCAGTCAACCGTTGTCCGGATTTAGTGCAAGATGCCTTGAGGATGAGCAAATGTTGGAAGCCATTCGAAATACAAAACCAAATAGTAAATTTATGTATGTTGTCGACACTCGGCCACGCATTAATGCAATGGCCAATCGGGCAGCTGGCAAAGGATATGAAAATGAGGCATTTTATGAAAATATCAAGTTTCAATTTCTCGGTATTGAAAATATTCATGTGATGCGAACAAGTTTACAGAAATTAGTTGAAAGTGAGTCCGAATGATCTATGAATCGAACAAGCAAACTAATTGAAAAAAAAAAAACACAATTTCATATTTATTACAGCGATTTCCATTGATCAAAAATCTTTGACGATGGCCGGTTTTTTGAGTTCCATTGAATCATCTGGTTGGCTGAAACATGTGCGTGCTGTACTCGATACATCAAGGTTTGAATTCATTATGAGTACCGCCGTACGATTATGCATTATGTAATATTCAATTATATTTGCTTTGTTTGGTGATAATTTCAGTTTTATTGCAAATGCTGTTGACAAAGGTATATCAGTGGTTGTTCATTGTTCGGATGGTTGGGATCGAACGGCTCAAGTTTGTTCATTGGCAGCATTAATGTGTGATCCATTTTATCGAACAATCAAAGGTTTTCAAGTACTAATCGAAAAAGATTGGTTAGCATTTGGCCATAAGTTCAGTGATCGATGCGGACACATACAAACTGATCCAAAGGAAATGTCACCGGTGTTTGCACAATTTTTAGATTGTACATATCAATTGATGCAGCAACGCAACGATGCATTTGAATTTAATGAACGTTTTCTATTGATATTACATGATCATGTGCAATCCTGCCAATTTGGCACATTTATTGGTAATTGTGAAAAGGATCGATTGGATTTAAAATTATCCGAAAGAACATTTTCATTATGGGGTTACATGGCAAATCATTTAAATGAATATATAAATCCACTTTATCGTCCCGAAATAAATGCCATCATTCGACCAAATCTAGCACCGCAAAGTATTAAGTAAGTTTTTTTTAAATTTTATTTCTCTTTTTGCATCGCCATCTTTGCTAAAAAAATATCATTTGCATAAATCATGGAATTTGGTTTGATATTTTTCGAATAGATTTTGGCGCGGAATGTATGGACGTTTTGAAAGTGGTGTTCATCCACGTGAATCAATGAATGACTTATTGTTAGCCAGCCAAGATCACACCAACTCACTGGAAGACCATGTACAACATCTAACCAAACGTATTGCGAATTTCAAAAATTTAATTTCCAATTCAGCGAAACGATTACACAATGCATCCAAATTGAAATCCAATACCCGCTCAAATGACTCAAACGACAACAAGTATGTAGCATGGCCATCAACTGAACTCTAATTTTGAATGAATTGGCAATGGTTTTTTTGTCCAAATAGATTCGATTACGATAAAAAAATGAGTGAATTATCATGTGCTGATGATGATCATCCATTAAAACAAAGCGACGGTGCAATGCCAAATCACTCTGAAAGTGTTGGCTGTGAAGGTGTGTTTGCAATCAACTGACAATTAATCGCATCATCAACTGTTATAATGAAAACATATTGTATATGAAAATTGTAAAAAGATTCAAAATGAATTCATTGGCAGGTACAAATGAACTATGTGATAAGATAACAAAGGAATTGGACTCGGTGGCTGTGGATTGGAAAAGCTTACGTACAACAACCGCATGCAGTTGCACAACTCCATTTGATCAATTCAGTCGAAAAGTAATAAACACATATTTTATTGTTTTCGACCAGAAAAAAATAAACGCAAATAATAATTGATTGATTCATTTTGTTCTTGTAGAGTAATTGTTGGCGCTGCGGACAAGTCTATTGTGCTCGTTGCATAAGTCATACAATCGAACTACCTGGACATGATTCGAATAAACCATCGCCGGTTTGTCGTAACTGTTATCGCATTGTTCAACAGAATAATAGTCCGTGAGCAATGACGATTGATATTCCGCTTAATTATTAACAAAACATCAAATCCCAAAGTAGTCTGAATTCCCTTCTTCGCTTCAATAGTCAGTAATCGACCATTGACCATTGGGCTATTGGTCGTGGCAGGCATCCAAAAAATCTGACAACCACCAATTAACAATTATTTCAGATATTGTAAAATTCCTTTCTTGTTTTTAAGACCTTTTAAAGATTTAGTCAATTTTTTTTTTGTTTTAATTTCCTTTTTTTTTGCAAACACAAAATTTGTATTCGATTCATTTATTTATGACACAACTTAAGTAAAAATTTCTGGTGAATTTCAGCAAAAAAATGGGAAAACGTGGAAAAGAGGAGGAGTCAACATAATTTTCAACCGTAGCACTGTATTCAGTATGTATTGAAGAGTCGTTGGCAACTATATTAATTCAAATGTTTTTGTAAACCAAGAAAAAGAAAACATTAGAATTCATTTTAATTTTGTTTTAAAAAAATTGACAAAAGAATAAAATATTTGAATTGAGAACCGATGTGATCAGCGAAAGCTGTCAATTACAAAAATAACAGGTCATTCGGCAAAGCGGTTTCGGCTAATCTTTAACCTCTGACGTGTTTATTAAAAAAAAAAAAAAAAAAAGAATTTGAAGTTTTATCATTCTTTTGTAAATTTTACTAAAATTAAATCAAAATGAATAATTTCTTGGTTTACAAAAACATTTGAATTGATATAGTTGCCAAAGAATCTTTAATACGTACCTACTGAACAGTGAATACAGTGCTACGCGTGAAAAGTATATTGACCTCTTCTCTTTTCCACGTTTTCCCATTTTTTTTTGCCGAAATTCGTCAAAAAATTCCTGCTTGGAAATTAGGAAATATTAGAATGAATAAAAGAAAATAGTGCACTTTGCTTTGCGATGTCAATAAATGGAAACAGATGCGTTTTTTTTTTAAATTTACTATAAACTTACATTTCCCATGTTTTGCATTAAGAAGAATCATCCTCACCGGCGTTGTCGGTGGTCATCGTTTGGTAAGCGTAATAAAAACTCATTCAATATGTTAAATTGTTTGTGACAAGAGATATAAATGATATAAATCGCTCTGCTCGCTTGGCTAGTCTTCTTTAAACGATTTATATAAGATTTAGCACATCAATATTTTGTTGAATTACGCCGTGAACTTAGTGTAGAAATGGAGGTTCAATCATACAAATTTGGTCAAAAATATGAGTATCGGTTTGATTTTGATGTCATAAGCGTATTGCATATGATTTCTAAGTTTACAAAGCAACTTATATTTGTTTCGATTTTTAGTATTCGATTGGAATTAAATTTGAATAATTGTTTAAAACATGCTTACGTTTAACTGTTTGTTGACGCAATTATAATTGCCACATGCTTAGAATCTGACCAGTAAATGTCAATCATGGACACAATTTCTCATGAAAATCGTTAGCATTGGGCATCAGTATAGATACAAAAAGCCAAAATATGAGCGGACGAGATGCATTGGTTTTCAGAGGTAATTTACCTCATTTGTCCCAGATTTCATGTCATTGCCTAAAAACTAATAAAGTAAGATAATAAAATGGACATGCGGTGAAAAGGCACTGTCCATTCCTTTTATTTGCGCTATAGATGGACAAACTGAGTTCATTGGTTCAGAAGTAATGCTACATTAACTGGAGCTATCAGATCAATAAAATACAAATTTATCAACATTTTTCTATTTTGGGACATCCTATCATTCAAATAATGACTTATTCCATGCAATATCGTTATTTGATGTGATGAAGGCATCTTTTACCAAAATTTTGAGCGTGAATTTTTCAAACGCAAATAACAGAATAATATTTGTACAATTGTTCAAAACATGTTAACGTTTTACTCTTCACTGTCGCAATTATAGCAAAAAAAAAACTATTGGCACGTGCCTATTAGAGTTGTGTGGGTGAAGAGTCAAACATGTTTTGGACAATTATACAAATTTAATTCCAATCGAATATTAACAATTCAAAAATAAAGACGATCTGAATGTCATAATGCTGATATTTGCGTTTGAAATGGAAAAACATGTCTGTTTTAAAAGTTTATGTGTGTATTTGTCTAGAAAATAGTTTATTTTTTGGTTGCATTCAGAGGCGGCCGTCATATTATCATTATTTGCTGTGTTCGAATTTACATTTGGACAAATAATACTTGAGGCTCCGAAGATACTTATTTACGTTTAGAATATTCATTCCGCGGTATCATCAAAAATTCTCAAATTTTAATTCCAATTTCAATTCGAATGTATTTTGTTTGATAGCCCTGCACTGTCAACAAAATACATTCATACATGAATGAAATGAAAATTCTAGTACGATGAATTAAAATAGAATTAGTTCGAATTATTTCAAAATACGAGTGCGTAATTCGATTATTTCAGTACTAGATTGCCCTGTATGGTCCCATGGAGACATAGGACATAGGATTTCCATATGGTCGAACCAAATATCATTTTCACAATGGAAAACAATGCAAAAACGAGAAATGATGGAGAAAAATGATTGCTAGTGAAATTTATCATCATTCGGAACGGAGCAAAACAAATTGATCGTAGGCAATCAGTCATGAGTCATCAGCTATAAATTCATTCGTGTAAAAATTGACACGTTTTTCCATCTTTCTGTTCACCAATCACAAACTGATGCGCAATTCTCTTTCATCATCGTCAGAAACAACAACTTTCAAAATTTATAATTCAAATCTATTTAGGAAGGAAATGATATGTTTTTTAAATATTTATTCCATATTTTTTTCATTTAAAATTTGAATTCTATTTTTTCCTGCTGGAAATATGTCGGTAAATGATACTCACACATTTCAACAAGGTGCATAACTATAATTAGAACCAAAATTTATTCGTTTTCATTCTTATATAAACCGGGTCGTGTCTGCTTCATCTCCACAGTTCAATAATTGTTCAACTATTGAAAACGAAAATGAAGTTAACTTTGGCGATAATTGTTTGCATTGGTCTCGTAAGTGGTTTATTATTATTTATTGATTTTCATGAATATTAATATCATTTTGTAAAAAAAATATTTGCGAATTTAATTCAGTATACTGCCAGTGCGACCAAATCAGAGGAATCAGATCCTGTGTAAAAACTGCCTTTCTCCAATTTTTATTTTAATTTTGCATGAACCTTAACCAACTCAACTCTTATCTTCAACATTATTCTCTTTTTCAGACGTGATCGCAAATATCTAAAGTTTACCACAATGTGGGTCTAAAGTTTAACCATTTTCAGAAAATTAACTTTTTTTCAAAAATAATATATATAAAATTTTCAGGGCCAAAACTCATGCGTACAACCCAGGTGATGACGAAAAATATAATTTGGATACATACTACTGGAATTTGTTAAATTTTGTACCCAGTGATTTCAAGTGGAAATGCATTAATGCATTTGCAAAGGAGTGAGTTACAGTTTCCGTCGATAGATTTGAAAATTGATATTTAAAACTTGAATAAATTCATTTAGAAAAGGATTAAACGAGAAGGAATGGAAAGAAAAGGACGAGAAAGAGTGTCAATTTGCGTATGTTACTCTTACCAACCAAATCGAAATTTTGTAAGTCTTTTAATGTTTTTTTTGAGATAACAAAAATAATTAAAAAACATTTTCTCTCAATTTTCCATTCAATAATAGTATCGATGGTATTAAAAAGTGAGTATTGTTTCAAATTCAGCATAACGATGTTACCTTTTTCTAACATTTTAATTGAATAATTTTTCCTAATGGTTTAGAGAACTCGCTCCATTTTGGAAAGACCATTTGATAAAGAAACGGAATAAACCCGACTTTATTAATTTTTTTACTAGATGGTTTACAATGGGACAGGAGGGCCCCCTTGTGAGTGTACAATAAGACAAAAGCGGATATGAATATTCAGACAATTATTTGATTTCTTTTGTTTGTTTTTTTTCTCGATTAGGCCAACAAAGAACTTTTACTTTCGAAAAAATCCAAAGTAAGTAATAAAAAAGTTAATGTTCAAAAAATTACATATATTCGATTTCAAATTGAAAATTAATTATTTTCAGGGTGAAACATCCGGATAAAACTATCCGTCAAAAG
>GL501517.1:4308091-4347693 GCA_000149185.1 Mayetiola destructor
TTTTTTTGTTGATATCCTTTTTTTAGACCGAAAATCCAAAACATTGCCGAGAACCTGGTAATTTTTTTTTTTTTTTTTTTGAATAATTTATTTATTTATTTTTTGTCTTCACATCTTTTCGTAAAATACATTTTTATTCGTTATTTGTTGTTGTTACTGTTGCTTTTTTGCTACCACTTCACGTTCATAATTTTATCCATAAATCATTTATTCATCAAATATTATTGCCAGAGAGTCGAAGTTTATCTGAATTCTGTAAATTAAATATTCATGTTTATATCCTGTAAATCAGAATAAATTAAAAAATTTCTCGTCACACTCTGCGATTTATGTTTGTTTGTTGTTGTTGTTGTTGTTTTCTTTTTGTGTTCAAGCAACATCACTTCATCGATTTTCATCCCGAATGCAAAATTGTGCCGACTGGTGATGGTGGTTTATATTTGCTTGACGGTGTCATCGTTTCGGGGCAATCGATTCGTGAATAACATGATAATCGCTTCAAATGTGTCAACTCTGATCATTTATAATTGACACTGGAAAATGTGTACAGTGTACTACATATACCAAACTGGATGCATTTCCAATATTGGTTCAAGGGAATTCGCTTTACTGAGCATTGAGATGTGACCAGAAATGTTCATTACTATTTCTGAGTTATATTCATCAAAGAGCCTTACTTGCTGTGTGTTGAACTGAAGATTGTAACCAAATAGATATCGTAAGAAAAAGAAAAAAAAAATCCTAAAATATTTGCCCGAAATATTTTTCAACTCAAAAATGTCGATGAATCGAACACGAAAAACAAAAACAAAAACAAATGATAATTCGGATTATACGCGATCAAAATGATCGGTGCAATCAAATGAATACAAGAAAAGAAAAGGAAAAAAAGAGAAAATTTGCTTTAATTATCATCAGAATGATGCGATGATTATTCATGATCGTCGCGAAAAAATTCTGATGTTTGTTGTTGGTTAAAAATTCAAAATTAATCCGTTTGTAATAGGTGTGGTTGTAGTTGTTGTTATTTTTGTTGTTGTTGTTGTTATTTGGTAGTAGTTTGGATTTTCTTTTGGCAATTAATAAAATTAAGCAGTTCCAAACTCCTATAATATTTTTTCGTAGCTAAAGTTTTATTAGCTTATCATTTCCGTCTCCGTCAAAAACACTTTAATTTTCCATTAAAAATTGAATCCAAAAATCAAATCGAATCCGAAATTGCGAGAAATGAATTTTCATTGAAAGGAATAAATGATCTGGCGATAAACCAGATATCAACGTAGTCACGAAATGTTTGCTTCCAACACAAGTTTGGACAGCAAAATTATATTGATTTTGATTCGCACTGAAAACTTACACAAATTAATAAAATTATCCTCTCATAATATTCTTTTCTCACTCATCACATTTGTTCTTTTGTTGTTGTTATTCATTCGTTATTTGTCGGTTTCGAATCGAATAAATCCATTAGGCGTTAGGCGCAATATCAAAAAAAAAACATTTTCATTTTAATGTGTGATTGAACGGGTTAGAAATGTGTCTCATCATTATTTATAGTAGTTTCCAATTTTTTTCCAATCGCTGGCTTTTCTTCGGGTCAATCCTAGTGATCATGATCATAAATCCGATCCTTATCAGCTGTTTTTCTTCATTTTTTCTTCTTTTTTTTCGTTTTAAATTTCTTTTCATTCTCATCCAATTGTTTGTACATTGCAGCATCTCATATGTGCTGGAAACGTTAATGTTCGATGTGATTGCGACTCATTTTAAATTCATAAAATATTCTTTTATCTTTTCTCATCCTTTTTTTTCTCTCTCTCTCTCACTCAATATCCATTAATATTATGGCTATTCCATCTACGACCTGGTAATTTGATTAAATTTTTATTTAACTTTTATTCGTCGTCCATACATTCGGTTTTGGTTCGAAACATTTAATTTCATATATTCGCCGAAATATTACGAATTGATCGAGAATGTGTAAAGAAAGTACCACATTTGCATTTATTTCGCGGACAAAATGATTTTTATGTGCAATGAACTAAATCATTTTTACAAATCATTTTATTATTATATTTTTGTTACTTGACACCGGCAAACGGCCGATTTATTTGAAATCAACATATCATTATCATGATTTGTATGGAAGGAAGACACAAGATCACGATACTCAAACCGAAATAAAAAAAAAAATATTAGGAACCAAAATCAGAATTTCTCCGAATGATTGTTCCTTTTCGTACCCCGTAGTAACTCAATCGATAAGCAGAACAGATGATTTTTTTCTTTTGTATTGTGCTTTACCCAAGTTTAAGCTCTTCGGTCAGATCGAAAATAATTGTAGCTGAACGAATTCAAATGGTCAAATTTAATTCTGAACTGATGAATTTTTTTTCCTTTTTTTTTCTTTCAATTGTGAAAGATTATGAAAGAAAGAGGAACCATTTTTTTCTTCATTGTTCCTCTATTATTTTTTTTTTTGCGTTATGAAAACAATAGATGCTTGGGCCTCGTTCCACGAAAATTATTATTACGGACAATAATGAATGTCTTAGATAATTGAATTTTTGCCAATAATAATCTTTTGATTAAACATAAATGAATGCTGCTGTTGTTGTTGTTGTTTTTTACTGTTTGTTGTTGGTTTAATGTTTTATGTATTTAAAAATGTATATGGCGGCGCGTCCGGCGACAAATATATTTTAATAATGGATTTTTTTTTTTAATTTTTTTTCATTTCGAATTAATTTTTTTTTTTGCAGTTTTCACCTATCTTTTGACTTTAATTCAATAAATATTGGCGATCGGTCCATGTGACCACAAAGTTTTTTTTCAAATGATATTATTTCCGGGTTTTCATCGAAAATGCGTCAAGTATCTGTCAAAAATTGCATTATTAGGCGGAGATTTTATTTAAAATGTGTGGTTGCTTTTACGTTGTTGATTATTTTAATGAATTTATCTAGTGTTAAATTCAACGGTTCGGTTTTATTATTATTATTGTTTATCGATTTGTTTTTGTTATTCTTCAATTCGTCTTTGCTCTTGTCAGTTTGAAAGTTTAAAAATTTATTCGTATGGTAGCGGTTCAGTTGGATGTTAGACATTTCGGTTGCATTGCGGTTTATTTACTATTTCCCTTTTCAAACGTATGGCATTCATTTGGCGCTTTTGTGATTTCATTTCATTGGCGCTGTTATTTTCTCTTTTCTGATGTCAATCAATTTAAATGTACGAATTCTTTTATATAATTAATATTTATATGATCCATTTGATCGATTGGTTGCTGAATAATGTCCTTTTTTTTTGTTATTCAACATTGGTGTGAGAGCGCATCGCGCTATTGTGCATTTGTGTTTACTTTCTGTTCATTATTTTTCATGTTTTATGCTCATTTTTCATGTGTTTGTGGTTGGCTGGCTGGCTGGCTGGCTGGCTGACTGGTTAGAAGGTTCTGTTCAATCCGGTTTATTTCCATTTCAAGGTTTGATTTTTGTCAATCTGGTCTATTTCATTTTACTTTTGTTTCGTATTTTATCATGTTTCGGTTTGGTGCATTTTGCATCATTTCAATATCTTAAAATTAAACTGAATCATCGTTTCATTGTAAATGTCCTTGTGTTCAAACAATTCAATCCATTATATTCTTGCCTTCAACTTTTTCTTTAGATTGATGTTATTATTGCATTTGAATAATAACAAGTTTTCTTCATTTTTTTTTTTGTTTTGTTTTGTTTATTTTTATAACTATTGCTTTATAACTATGGGCTATGGTATGAATAAACTCATTGGAAATTTTAAAAGTTGTATTGGATTGCATTGAAAGCTCCGCAATGTGAACTCTGATCGCTTGAAATTTATTCTTTCGGCGATTTTTGGGTGTCGGCCATTTGAAATAATATCATTATTGAATAAACAATAAACATTGAGTTTTATATTTTTGCTTTCTCTCATACAACAGCCAATCAATGAGTTGAATAAATTTATTGGTTCAATTTTATAATTAATAATCATTTCAATCATCGATGGCAAATGTTTCGTTCTTCAGACGCTTAAATCGTCCGGCAATCGGCATATGTCTTATGCAAAAGTCTTTTGATTTGGTTTTTTTTTTTGCCCTCTATACGCTTGTCTCAGTCAGTAACAGAACAAAGCAGAGGCTATTTTAATTAATCCATTTAATGCAAATTTCCCATCAGAAAATTGTTCAATTGATCCATTGTGTAATAATATTTTGATTTTCGGTTCGGTTGTCATCATTTAACTGTGTTGACATTCTATGTAAAGATTAAATATCCATTAAGAGCGCGTCATTTAACCGACCGTTTATCGGCAATTGAAGGCATTAAAAATTATAAAATTCTTAAATAATTTGGTTGTAAATTTGTTGCGTTTGTTGAACTAATAACCGGTTCTATTGTCATAACTAAAAAAATATCATATTTGATTGATCAATTCTGTAACCATTTTAATTTTTAAAATCTATTTCTGTGTGTGTGTGTGTGTATTTTATATGCCACTATGCTTTTATGTGCAGAAATTGAATGGATCGTTTGTGTTTAGGTTTGCCTTATCAAAAGTTTTTAGTCTTGCTCAACGAAGCCGAACCGAACGTGTGTACTATAAATTCATGAACATCTATTACCGAATTTTTTTTCCCCCTTCCATTTTAATCGAGTAAAATGACCTGTATACAAAAATGGAATAGCTTATTGTAACAGGTGAACGAAAGAGGAGAAGATTCATGAATCATTTTATTCATTCACTTACAAAATTTACTACACGGACCATCGGCTCCAAATGGATACTGCTCTAGGTTTTGTTTAACTCTTTAAATATGAGAATTCATTATTTCGGGCACCATATGCTATTTTGCACTGTGCAATCATTCGTTCGTTCGTTCATTTGAGTTTCTTTAGTATTGTAATTTGTTGATTGATTTTTGCCAATTCTAATTCGATCGACTATTAATGCGAATAGGCCTACATAGTTGAAAAGCCTCCACCTAAAATGCTTTAATTTTGGCAACAATTTTAATTTTTTTTTCGTTTTCATTTTTTTCCATTGTTAGAAATTTTGATGCGCCTGTTTGGTTCTCATGTGAATATATTGCGTGTATGTGAATCGTGTTTGTGTTTGCGTTTGCGTTTGTGTGTGTATGTATTGGGGATATCAATTGTGATTGACATTCATTTTTTTTTTTACTGATTTATCCGTTTGGATTTCGGAATTCGGTGTCTTTTTTGTTTCATTTTCATTGTTTCATTTTTTCCTGTCTTTCTCGAAAAACAGACGATAAGAATATCTGCCCATTCTAAAGTTTAAATGAACTTTTCATGTGAATGAGTCAAAACAGATAACATTGAAAGCGTTACGAAACAGCGGACAAATCAAATCGCAGAGAAAACAATTATTGAAATTTCAAGATTAAATGAGAGAAATTCTACCGAAAAAAAAGTTTCGGGCGATCTGTGATCTGTGACAACGAATAGGAGGAATTCATTGTTTCTGATCGATCGTTTGCTCATTTCGTTTGGCCAATAGTTTCGTCTTAGTTTAATTATTGTTGTAGTGGGGAGGGGCTTGTGGGGTTGGCGATAATGATTTGTTTTAAACATAAGATTGTTGTAACATCGGAGCTTTTGCCGCATAGAACAATAGTTTTAATTGGCGTTTTTACTCCTTTCGGTTGCGTTATTGACTATTGCAAATGAAGTGGTGTATAAATAGATTTGTTAAATATAAAATATATTTGTTTGTTTGTTTGCTTGTTTGTTTCTTTTTTCATAATTTTTTTTTCTTTGCTCCTCATATCAACATCGTCATCTCTGTCTTCTCTTGCTTTTCACATTTTCCAGGGATTGATTTACATTGTGGCTTGTGAGATTGAAGTCATGTGTCACATTCCCGATAAAATCGGTTTCGATTCTATTAATCTGAAGTAACTACGGATTAGAATATATCTAAATTTAGAACTTAACGGCAACATGTTGGGCTTTGTTTGTTATCGAATTTTGATTGTTTTTGAATGTTTGACGGTTAGTTGGTTGGCTGTTGTTGCGTCTTTTTTCTCGAAAATTTTCGTTTATATAATTTTGGTTTGGCCAAAAAATTTCGAAGAAAGACATTTTTTTTTCTTTTTATCAATTTCAAAAGAGCAAAAAGAAATTCCCCAAAATTCTCCAAAATTGATTTGCCGATGTGAAAGTTTTCTTCGTTTTTCTTTGAAAAGAAACGAAAACAATTTTGTTTTTAGTTTGTTTTTTTTTTTTTGTATAATAATCAACAAAGCATCGAATGAAAATTGTGCATGCAGCATTCGAATGCGTTATAGCATTCAAATTCTTCATCAGCAATTTTCGTTGAGCGAAACAGTTGCCATTTTAGGCACTTTTTAATCGATGATTTGAATGTGAAATCCATTTGTTCTATTTCATTTGACGTGTGTTTGAAATTTTTTGTGGCTGAATTTTGATATACTAACAATTTTATTTCCATTTTTGATGTTTTATATATTCAATGATCGAAACATATCCGGAAATTATGAATCCAAACGGTTAAATGCCAAAAAAATATTATTGAATTTTGTATTGATGGAATATGATTTTGGTAATTGATAATTATTATTTTCATTTTTCTCTTCTTTTTTTTTCTTCATTTTGGTTTTGATTTTTCGAGCCCACGATATGCTCACTTTTCTATATGTATTATAAAATCCTATATTTAGTCATAGTTTATCTATTGTAAAAAAAATTGCTGATTGTTAAACATAAAACCGGTTTCTATTGTTAATTCCAATCAATCGTTTCAATTGATCAAACATTCGTTATGTCAACCAACATTGTAAATGGATTTCTGGTGCAAATGTTCGATTCATTGAAACAATGCATTGGAATGTTTTTATTTTATTTATGTTTATGTATTCATCTGATTTACAGTCTCTATTTGAAAATAAGAAGAAAATGAAATTGTCACGAATTTGAGGAGAAAAAAATAATTTAAAATTGTTGATTGGCAAAAAAAAAAAGTTATGAATGAATGAGTGGCTTCGTTTGATGAAAAAAGAGAAGAAGAAAATTATCGTGTAAATATGTATGTCAATTACTGTATAATATATCGTTAAAAAATATAAAATACGTTTTGTTCGTTCCTCTTTCCCCTTTTCCAATTCACATTTCGTTTTCGTCCATCTTGTAAGTAAGCATCGCGATTATCGCTTTTAATTGGCTCGCATTTCATTGATTTATTTGTAGCATTTGTCCGATTTAAAATTCCAATTATTATTATATGCATCAATTGATTCACTCCAATTATTCATATCCAATCAAAATATTGTTGTTGTTTCTCTTTGTCATTTACGTTTTTGTATTGAGGAATTTTGCTATTGGTTTGGGTCCAATTCAAATGTTTGTATGTTGCGCATCAACAATTTCTATACTTGTTACTGTCTCCTATTCGCTATCGATTTTACAGTAGCTCATTTTAATCGTTGGTTATCCAATGTCCACATTCAGAAACATTTAATATTTCTTCTTTATTCTCTCTTAAATCTTATTTATTGGTTATGAATTATTTTTTGGTTGATTTTCATCTCCTTTTTTGCAAATTCTACTATCATTATATGGATTATGGTGATAAAAGAATGGTTCATTTGTATGTGTGTGTGTGTGTGTTGTGTGTTGTACCTTCGATTCTTATTTCGAATAAATAAAAAAAAAACAAAAAACAAAAATTCTAAAAATAACCTAATTTAGTAAGTAGTTGCTGATTTGATAAAAATTATGTTATCAATCATTCATATCTGATCACATTTTTTGCAGTCTGTTTCAATTTGAAATTCTGTTTTCATTTTCATCTCTCTCTCTCATCTTATTTCCATCCATCATATGTTTATATGTTGAGTGCATATGTGGTATGAATTGTAGACAAACCAGAAAAAAAATTCTGTTTTAACTATACTTTAGTAACGATATAATGTTCGTTGCTTCAAGTGGATTTTAATTATATGTATGTGTGTGGTCGTCACCTTGTTTCTTCGCAATTTTCCTTTAATTTGCCGAAATGAAAAAAAAAGAGAAGAAATTGCTTGATGCAAAATTAGGATGGTTAATGACAGAATTTTGTCAAATTAGTGCGAGTCAATCGGTTTTCATCCATTCCACTACCATTTGCAATTCGGCTGATACATTTAATATTCAATTTTCCCCTTTTCGATTTTACTGAACGTATCGTTTGGCTCGAAAATGTTTTCAGCGAAGAAACAAATGTTCAATTTGGCTATTTGAATATTTGTTGGACAAATTGATAAGCAAACTCCTTTTTTACCCAGAAACATTCTATTCATCTTCCGGTGCATTCGTATAAAAAATATATATTGATTAATTATTTGATATTTTGTCTATTGTACTATATAAATTATTCCGGTGTTTGTATCGAGGTTTAATCCTAAGTGCACATTCTCTTATAGAATTAATCACAGTCCGATGTTTAATTACCTGTTGGAGCACAGAGCCGATGTCGGCCTCGGTGCATCGATTTTATTCGTTTTCTTTTCTTTCTTTCTGTTTTTCTTCTTCTTCTTCTTCTTCTTTTGTTTCATTCAATCAGAGAAGTGACATTCAGCAATTAAAGACACTCAACTATTGCAAATGAAATGGTAAATATTGAATTTAACTGAAAATGTTGTTGTTACTGTTACGGTTATGGTTTACGGTTAACGTTTGTTCAAAATGGAAAATGAAGAAATTGTTGTGTAAATATTTTGCTAATGATTGTATTGTCATTCGAATGCGAAGAACATTGTAAAAAGGGAAAAATGAAAAAAAAAAATTATCCGCAAATCAGCTGACAAACATTATGTAGCCTTCGGCTGGATTCACGCGGTTTGTTCTGGTTATTGTTGGAATTCGAAGACAAAAATTACAAAAGAAAAATGCTTTTCCTGAGGCGATCCTCAGGCGACTCGTTGTCATTGTCCTATTCATTTGTTTGTGCCATTTCACGGGCACGGGCACATAATGTTGACATTTCGACCAAACTCTTAATGTTCGACAAGGTGTGACAATGACCACTTTTCGGTATTGATACTAATCGAATCTGCTGAAACAATTGATAACATTTGATCCAGTAATTCAATCAACATTGTTAACATTGTTTGGTTCCCAATTTCACAATATATTCAAGTTAAATTTCAAATTATTCCCCCTTTTAATTCTTCCTTTTTTCGTCATGAGCCCAATGATGGTTCGGCATGAAATAATCGAACGATAAATAATTGCTTTGTTACTGTAAATTGTTGAAGTGTTGAACTGAAAACCTGTTTCGAGACAAATGTGTCCTCGATATCTATTGCAAATTAAATAAAAAAAGAATATTTTATTAATCAATAATTTCTTGCCCACCAAATGGAAATTTGTCGAATCTTTTTTTCCGGTTGATGAAATGAAATGGTGATTTTGAATTTGAGAGACTTTACGATTCAAAGTTTATCGATTCGTCGTCCCAATCTGAAACAAATTCAATGTGATCAGACATCTTCTAAATATTAGCTTGTTTTCATTTTCGTTTGTTTTCCCTTTAATTCTAATCTAAATAATAAATAATTAAATGTGCCGCATTCAAATTGTGGTTGGAATCCGTTTTAAAATGGTTTTGTTTCGTTGAAATTTTCAATTTTGTATTAATTTTTTTCTGATCTTTATTTGTGTGGCTTTACTGTTTTGTTGTGTTTTTTTTTTTGCTTGTCTAGACATTCACGGAATATTTGCTATTATTTGGTTATGAATTTTTATTTGAAGTTAATGCCAGACATAATATACTTGAATTCAATAAATTGTTGATATTTAATATTATAAGTTGAGATAACCAATGATGTTGTTATTATTGTTGTCATCATATCAAATTAGTTCGAACATCTGCGAATGAGTTTGCGATATGTAACCGCAACGGTCGAGTTATTTTGTTTTTTTGTTTTTTCAATAATACTTTGTGTCGATTACATTTAATTAGTAGATATTGTGCAATCACAACTTTCTAATGGATTCGTTTTTTATTTCAACAAGAGACATTTACAATCAAACGACGATTTCAGTTTTCTGCATTTTATCGGCTTTGAATTTCTATTTTTATTTTTTATTCATTTTTTTTTTTAGTTATTTTTAATTCAGAAAGAAAATTCTTTCATTTTCTCTGTGGCGGTTAATTATTTGGTATATGGGTTTGCTATTGGCTACGGAGGATCATATAAATTCATTTGATTGTAATTCATTTTTTGCGTATTTGTTCTTTTCACTTCTTCTTCTTCTTCTTCTTTTCGTCCTTCTTCTTGTTCTCCATTTATTTTTATTTTCTTTTGACGACAGCATACTTACTTTGAACAAACTCAAAACGGCCACCATTCGAAATTCGAAACGAATATCGAATACACAATTGTCATTTCATGTGGCCTACATTCCAAATCTGTCATTTTATATAGAGAAAATGAAATGCACAAATCTTTCGCGTTGAATGTCAATCATTTCAATTCACTTCAATGTCGTCGGCTTCGATTTTTGTGGATTTGTGATTCGTGGTTTGCATTTATCATTGATTTTATGTTATGCTTAATTTCTGTTTGGTTTTTTCCAATTCAATCTATTGTTTTGTGTAGTGTTTGATTTTGTATTCACCTGACATCTATGAGATGATCTCAATCGATTCACAGTTGACTAAAGTTTTTTTTTTTTGTTCATTTTCCGTTTTCTTTTGTTTGTTTTATTGAGACAGTAATATCGATTGTGTTTAATTTCATTCGCTGTTCTATCGCATTTTCTATCGATTATTGTTGAATTAACGCAACAAACAAAATGATAGTCAAAAAAAAAAGAAGAGATGAACATAATTGAAGTGGCCTATGAGCCATCCATTTGACATCTATAGTTCTTTCGATATTTGATGCGAAACCGGTAATAATCGGTTACCGGCAATTAGGTGTATGACACCAAATATATAATTCACTTTGATTCAACTGAAATATTTGCAATCATATTAAATATGATGTAATCCATGCATCATATTGCAGCCAATGGAAAAAAATTAAAAATTCAATGATATTTAAATTTCCATAAACCATTATTTTTCGGCATAAAGAATCAAATAAGATTATTTTCTGTTTTCCTTATCTCATCCATTTTCAAATTTGGTTATTGTCCTTTGTTAGAAAGACAATGTTTTCACTTTTACATGCTTTGTGTAAACTGCATCCCTTAATTAACCCGACATCGTGCTGAACACAGGCATTCCATCACGATGATCAATATCACATCATGTTTTTATATTTTTGACGTTTGGTTTTCATTTTATCTGCATCTTTTGATGATGATTGATTTGAGAGTTTTGTTAATTTTGGTGAGTCTCAAAATTCGATCAAAATCATCCATTTCAAATGATTTAATTGTTATGTTTGGTGCATCGCATATTACGTTGTCTATACTATTACCATAAAATTCATTTCATTTTAATTAAACGAAACTATTATTATTTTGAATTCATTGCGTTTATGGGCTGTGTGTACTAACTCAAAACCGGTTCTATTGTCGTAAATAAAATTAATGGGTTCCTTATTTGTTCCTTCGAATATTCGCGCGCGCGCAAGTGATTCCATTAAGTTTTTTTTTTTATCTTTCAGCATTCATCCAAAAATACAAAGTGTTCCATTGTTTTAATCGTTGCATTGATTCCATTTTTAGTTAGCCAAACATGTAATTTGTTTACATTATATAGAATGAACATTTCAACAATGTCCGATGGTACTTTTTGGTTTTATCAAAACGGTTTGCTGATTATCCAAAAAAAAAAGAAAAAAAAAAGTTTTCTTTGTACAATTAAATTTGTCCATTATTTACATGGTAAAATTTATGTATGTTAAGTTAATATGCGTTTAGATGTGTACACGTATGTAGTTTAGGCCAAAAACAGTATTCGGCTATGGTAATTTTTCATTTTCAATATATATTAATCAATGTAAATGGTGCATTGATTAAATGCTGTATTATATGTGGCAAAATTTTGAAAGCACCTACGGAATTGCTTGATTGCTCTTAACAAATTTCAATTTTTTTTCTTGTTCTCATCATTTTTATGTTGCTAAAATTTTGTCAAATAACATTTTACCTAAAATCTTATGAATTATGAATCATGGGCGAAAGAATTCATCTCTTGGATTCTTTCATTATATTTTTTTTTTTCATTAAAATTTGAGAAATTTTCTACACGATGAATCAATGCAACTCTTCATCTTTTTCTGTTTTTAGATTTCATTTTCAATTTCAATTTCCGAATAAACATTTTGTTTTCGTTATTATTGAAGGGTTTTTGTCCCTTCGTCAATTTCATTTAATTATTTTCCATAGTTTTGTTTTTTTTTTCTCTTAATATCCAAAAAGTTTAAATAGTTTTCATTGCTGAATTTTAAGCGCCTCAAACATAGGATGTTTTTCGAACAAATCGATTTTAATTATTTTTAAATAATAATAATGAACGATATCGTAATAAATGCTCATCTTATTTGATCAACAAAAATGAACGAATTGTTTTTTTTTCTTCCTTCCTCTGCCATTTGCTCAAAAATTTAATTTATAATTTTATTTAATGCACTACATGAAAAAATATAAAATGACCATCGAAAAAATGACTCGTTCATATTTTGGCATGGAGTTTTTTCTTTCATCTTGCCGAACAAAAAAATATAAACGAACCATTTTATACAATTCCATATAACGAAAACGAAAACAAAAACGAATGAGACAAATAATAAAGGCATGAACATGCCAAAAAACTCCAAAATAGATTCCAAAACATTAATTTCGTCCAAAAATTATAAAATCAAAAACATAACATCATTTTTTTCATCAAAACATTTGAACATTTATCTTCAATTTTAATATTTTCACTATTCTATTTATAATTGTTAATTTTAATTATTTTTTTTTTTTTTCTAATAAGATTTCATTTTGTGGGTGTTTTTTTTTTTTTTTTTAAATCGTTTTTCTCCATTTGCCGAAACATTAAAATATGTGCTTTGTGCGCGCATATGACGCAATTGAAATGTATGAATTTGAACGATATCCATCATTCATCATGATGATAATAATGTTTAGTTTGTTTATGATTTGTTCAATATTATTATTGCAATGGGGCAATCGATTTTTGTTGCATTTTTGTTTTCCTCTTCTTCTTCACCTATCTTTTTTTCTTTTTCAATCGACACTTAATCGAAACTAAAACGTCGAACAAATGAAATATTCATTTAATATCACAATTCAGTTACATTGTCGTTTTAATTTCGAAGACATATATGATCTGGTTGGCATTCGATCCGAATATACTGTGTATAAATTATCCAGTATAACCATTGTGAATTGTCAATGTGCATAAATGTGAACCGAATTTCTTTTTGTTTGCTGCTGTTGCGTTTTAGTCTTCATTTTTGTCTCGCGGAACTCGAGTATCCTTTCCGCCATCGAAATTATCCGATAAAACATAAAAATGCTTCGTAACGTAATTTTCTTGAACATCAAATGTCATAAAATAAGACGCTTTGGATTAGTTCCTTGGCGATAATAAAAACTATTTTATATTTCGATGTCTTCTTATTTCTTATGCATAAGGCATAAGATCCATCCACCATCCCACTCGCTCCTCACAAAACCAATGATCAATCATTTTTTTTTCTCTTTCTTTGCGCCAAACTGCAAAAAAAAAATTATTTAAAAGGTAAAAATATGCGAAATTATATCATCCATAGAAAATGCGGCAACCAATCAATCGGACCAATCAAATTGTAGTTTGAATCCATTCGATTGTGGTCGCATTTAAAAATCGAAATGCAACCATTGAATATATAAAATTGTCAAATCATTTTTGTCAATTGGGATTCAATTACACGTTGTCTAAATGCACTCACTTAATCTAATGAAATCATTGCAATTGCGAAAGCGATTTGTCACGCAATTTTTGATTATATGGTATGTAATTATAAATTACAAATATCAAGTATACAGTTCACAAATGCTAGTAGTTGTGTTTATATATCAAGGATCTTATTTGGATGCCAACATGAAGTCCCGAAAGAATTTAAAAAAAAAAGCCAATCGAGTTAATTTTGAAACAATCGTATAGTACCAGTCTGAGTGAAAGGAATACCAGTACTCTCGGGTAACGTATGTTTGCCAATAAACGTGCTCCAAAGACCAGATCTTTCTTGCTCTCAAAGTTTTCCATCATAATTTCAAAATGAAAAAAGTTTGTGTGTTTTTTTTTCCCGTTGATCGGCCAAGAAAAAAAAAGAAAAGCGAAACGAATCCAGCACCAAGGACGCACTACAGGACATATACTAGGGAAAACAGTTCAATTCGAATGAAAAGCCAATTTTGAAAAAGAGATACCAGACGCCAAATATAAAAGAAATTATAAGCGAAATTAATCAAAATAAAACGAACCAAAAAATTAATTCAATAAAATTTTGTTTGATTTTTCTTCTTTTTTTTTTTGGTTGATGGTGAAAAAAAAATTGTTATCATAAAATTAAATTAAACAACATTACTACTGTATAATGACAAATATTGATAAAATAAAATGCGAAGACAAAAATAATTAGAAAACATTAAAAATCAGTGCACAAAAGAATTTCGATCACCAATTCAGCATCAAAAGAAATGGGAATGGTTTGACACAATTTAGATTTGGTTTTTTTGTTTTTTGGTTTTTTTTTCAAATCTAAACGTAGCGGAATTCAATTTTTATTTAGCTAAACGGGTTGCATCTTGGCATTCTGTACATATATTCCATTTTATATTTTATATATTTTTGGTGTTGTCTGTGTGGTGAAATGTATAGAATTTGTTGTTTGATTTGTAGTATTTTTGTTTGTTTTGAAAATTGTTTGCATTTATTAATTTTGTTTTATTTAATATTCATTTCAAGCAGTTTACACCCCACATTTATTTATATGACTTATAGATCTATTACATTTAAACTGCAACAATTAAATAGTGATTTGGTTTTAGTGATGTTTAGTGGTTTAAAAATGGTCGCCATTTTTTCAATTTCGTTTTAATTTTTTTTTTGTTCTTTTCCATTGTTTTGCAACGTAAAAATATTTCAATTTGGATGCGTCTTAAATCATGCGATCGCATACATTTTATTTTGTTATATTAATTGGAATGTTATCGAAGTGTTGGAATTCGCTTCAAAATTGAAATATCAAAATGAAAATTGGTGACTGAATATTGCGTAAGACGCAACATCACGCACACATGGAAATCTTTTAGCTACTTAATGATTAATAAATAAGCCTAAGAAATAAATTCTAAAATTAAATTAATTTTGCTGGACAATGTTGAAAAGGGAAAATGTTCAACCACGTATAATTTGTTTGTCGAGAAAAAGGATATATAACTAAAGACACAAAAGAAAAAAAATGAGAAAATAAACTCAATGAAAAAACTCCAACTAATAATAATTCAATTAACTATTTACATATCAGTCCGAAGTCCGAGGCGGGGAATTTCTTATAATTTTTTTTTTTATTTTTATTTTTTTTTTCTTGGTTTCCGGAACGTTTTTTTTTTTCTCTTTTTCTCTTTTCCAAATTGATTTGAAGTTCAATCCAAAGTAAATTAATTAATTTAAATAAATTAATAGGTTAAATTTCCATATTCATCGATAAAATTTATTTTTTTTATTTTCCTTTTCGTCCATACTCAAATTCAATGAGATTATTTAATTTGATTTTTCGACAGCCCGAAAAAAAAAATGGTTTTTCTTTTCTTTTCCTCTCTTGATACATGAATTTTGAATAAAATGGGTGGAACGATAGTTTAACAATTTGATCGGAAAAAAGAATTCACATGATGGAAATTTTCTCGTTTTTTCCTTTTCCATTCATTGTGGGGTTGTTTTTTTTACATTTATAAAATGTATTTGAATTCAAACACCATCCACGAAAATTTGCCTAAACACATTTTGAATATGATTTTTGTTTTCTTTTCATTATTTTGATCATTTTATTTTTTTCTTTGGATAGAAATTCCCTTCAAAATTATAAATTAAAAATAAAATTGAAAAATTGCTAAATCAAATAACATATGATAAAAAAAAAAACGTGTGGTTGACGCGTACTTTCGCGTTTTTGTGTATTCGTATGGGCTCCTTTTTTTCAATTTAATACTCTTATGTGGCCAAAAGTCATCCATCAATAATATACATTATACATAGATTCGATTTTTCGTTTCAATTTTTCTTTATCAAATCAATATATTGGTTTCATTGAAATGGATACATTTTTTATGTGATTGTGTGTGTATGTGTGTGTGTGTTTGGTGTGTGTGTATGTTGATGTAAGTGTGGCATTTTTGCTTGTTTTCTCATTATTTGAAATATTATCCATAATGTTATAATCAATAGATCCTAATTATAATCTGACATAAATATGCTAAATTAAATAGATTCAGATGTTTCGAAATGAAAATTCAATTCACATTTGAAGCTGCTGGGCAATACAGTTTACACATTATGTTTATTAGCATTAATTCGAGAAATCTGAAGGAATCGGCTCAATCATTTTTTTGCGCATTGAACGGATTCGATGGTATTTCTCCGAAAATTTGATTCTAAATGCTACATTGTCATTTTAATATTTCATATAGCATTAAGAATGAAATTTTTCATAATTTTTTCTCTAATCTTTTCGCATCTCTTTCGCTTTCACTATCTCACAAAAAATAAAACCAACATAAAATTGAAAAACTAAAAAGTTCATTGAAACAAAATTGCATTTTCTATTGCGAATCGACTTGAAATGAACGATTTGGCTGCTGTCATAGTGTTGATATTGATGTTGATGTTGATTGCGTTTAATAATGATGATATTTCAAGTTGTGTGCTATTGTTTCGTTTTTCAAATTTGATTTTCCACTAATATCAGAAAATTCAATTAGTTTACGTGATTTGTTGTCAATTCCTGTTCCAGTGTTTTGAATATTGTTGATTCGTTTCCGATGTTTTGTTTATTGCAGATTATTCTTATTATTTGATTATTATTATGATTTGCGAGTTTAACCATATATTTTGTTTGGTATGTTCACCTTTATGAAGAGATAGCAAGTGAAAGATTGGAAACAGAACGAAATTTTCTTTGAAAAAAAAGAAACAAATAAAATCATATCATTTCCATATGGTTGAAATATTCCATTGAATTTGTGCCCGATGGAAACGGTTAAATTTGTTTCGAAAAATTCAGTTTGGTTCTGTGTCCATTTTACAGCTTATACATAGATAAGATTCTTTGAATCCAAGACGAATGAAAAGAAACACACTCTTTTGGTTTGGATTTTGGAAATTTGATTTTAGTTTTTCTTTTTCTTTTGTTATTGCGTTTGTTTTGCCGGTGGATGACCTCATGAGTGAATAGCGAAAGCATTCGATTTTCAATCCAGGAAAAGTAAAATTATCGAAAACCATTCTGAATCAAAAATTTTTTTTTAAACTTTCATTCCGTGATTTTGATTGCGAGTGTTCATATGGATTCGTTCATCTGGAATGTGTGGAACATTTTCTTTATTCTTCTCTCTAATTCCATATCGAAATTGAATTTCGTTTATTTTTGTTTTTGTATCCGTTTTGCGAATTACATATTTAGAAAAAAAATTTTTCCCCATTTTTCTTTGTTTAAATCGGAATAATTGAAAATGAAAACGCCCAAATGCGTGCTAAATGTCGATTTGAAATTTTTTCCGGTATGTTTTCATTTGTAGTCGCTCAATGGACGCAAGCACACTACACTTTACATTAGGAACCACGAAAATTGTTGTTGTTGCTTTTAATCATTTCGAAAACAACATTCTCCAATTTTATTTTTTTCTCTTTGGTTTTAAATTTTTAGTTCACAAAAATTAAATTATTCTTATTATTTCCTTTGACCCATTTCATTCATTTTTCACGATTTTTGTTTGCCCGTTTTTATTTTTTCTCCATTGTTTAATTTAATTTATAAAAGAAAAGAAAAAAACCCATTTCCTTTTGTTATTATTTTTTTAAATATGCGAATTCATGTTTAATTTGTCATCACATCATCTTTTCTTCATTGGAATCGAACTATCCGACGACAGGCTGAATAGGGTGACAACATGATCCATCAAATCGGAATATGACCATTTCGATCAATTGCAATTTGACTTTATCGGTATTTCTTTTTCACGTTGAAATCATTTCTCTTAGTGGTTGAATTGTTGTTCACTTCTTTCCCCTCTCTATCTCTGTCTCTGTCTATCTCCTTCTCTTCGGTGTCTTAATTTATAAATCATTTTTTAGTTAGGAATTCTCAATTTTTTCTGTTCACCTTTTTTCTTAAAAATTTCCATTAAATTTAATTTTGTTGTTTTTTTTTTGTTTGGTTTTGTTTTGTTAATTAAGTGATTTACGCTTCTTTATTCTCACTCTCTCTCTTTCTTTCTATATCTCACAATTGTTTTGTATTTTCTTTTTCTTTTTTTTTTTTTAATAATTTTTGTAGTTCGTAGTTGTTTTGTTTTAGATTTAATTCTCTTTCATTTTTGTTTTGTCTCATTTGCATCAAATCGCATTTTATTCAAGTTGCTCCAAAAAATTTGGAGATTTGAAATATTCTGGAACTGAATCATCCATTCGTGAGATGACCTTGTAAATTGATTTCTTCCACGATTGTTCGGTATCTTTACCGCCTTGAATTGAACGGAAAAATTCGCGTAATGTTTGTTCAACAACTTCACGGAATCGATGGGGTACCTGTGTATTGGACGATATCAAATCATATATATATATATTTAATATTAAAATTTTCCTTATTTATTATTGCAGACGGCAGACTACAGTGATAATACATTTTGTTCAATTGATTTTACACTATACGCCGAATGCGACAGAAATTGTGAACTTACCTCAATGTGATTGTTTCGATTATAGTGTAAATTAAGGACACGATATATTTCGCTATCGCCACTTATATGAAGATCATCAGGACTTTTGACACCTTCGCTAACCGCTTGTCGAGCATATTTTTCCATTTGAATGTAGTAAAATTCACTGTTTTTGCCAAATGAAAAAAAAAAAGAAATGAAATGTTAAATATCAATTAAAAATGAGCAAGTTTTGATAAGCACGAATGGAAAAAAATTCAACATCAATCATCCATTACCAATACAGATCCAGTTTCAAATATTATTACAACATTCACCAACAATAACAATACAAAAATCTTACAGAATCTGTCATGTGCATGTTGAAGGAGGCCTTGAGAGAATTTATTCCTCTGTCAAAACAATTCAATATTGCCAATTCTCAACGAGTTTTGAATTCCGGATTTTAAGTAAATGGTAAAAATCTCATCCACATTTCGAATGAAAAAAAAAAACAAAAACAAAACAAAAACATAATGTCGTATGTATGAGCAGTGAATACTAATGAGCGTATATCAGTTATTGAAAAATTACCGCAGGGAATGTTCAAAATCATTTTGAATTCTGATACCATACGCCCTTTTCTTTCTCATCAAGTTGTAGCGGTTTAATTAAGTCTGGCATCGCAATGACTATGATCTATTTTCAGTATGCATCCATGTTAGATCGGCGAATCGAGAGCATTAACAAAACGAAAGGACAACAGCATTGCGATGGCATACATATATATATATCCTATATATTGAACGACATTAATGCGAAAGGTGACATAAAATTGGCAAATGAAGAAAAATGAATGCATATATTACTTAGGTGCCCATGTAAAATGTACAATTGATGCAACGAATTGGTTGATTTATTGTTCTTGTCCTCGTTTTGTTGTTACTGTTATTGCATTTTTCATGCGAATGCTGTTCTTTTTTTTCTTTCCTTTTTTGATTATTATTATTATTCACTTTTCGTTTTCTTCAACAAAACGACTAAATGGAAAATCATCTTAATTTTAGCTTATATTTGTGATATGTGTGTAATACAACATTGTGTGTTAGCAAAAGCAAACAAACTCTCAAAAACTGTGTATGGTGTTAAAACAAAACGTTTAATACGTAAAAAGTGTTTATGAAGTGTGTTGTCACAATTGGTTATATTTACTATACTTTCGGATTTTGTGAATGAATATCGCATTTCCGTATGAGAAAAATCCAACGATGGATGGATAATTATTCTTTATTTTTATTTTTCATTTTTATATCGGTGGCGCGCAAATACACACACATACACACACACACACACGCATGCAGATCACACATCAAATGCAATGAAACGATTGAATGAATGAAAAACAAATGTGTGATTCCATTGTTTCGGCCAGTTTACATTAAATTCTAAGTTGAATGTTTGTAAATTGAGCATCGTATGCAATCCATTATATATGCTGTACATGGATGCATGCTGCATATATTGAATCTGTTCATCGTTTGCTGTGCGCTCACTGTTGCTCAATTTAATCTTTTAGTTTATCCATGAAAAAAGAAAAATTTGAATTCTCAATGGGTTGACGTCAACCACTTCTTGTCAATTGTATGCACACAACATTACTACATATATGGATATGCTATAAATGTCTTTCTAATCCAATTGCCATCCTTATGCATAATAATCATTTAAGTCTTCTTCTTTTCTTTTTTTGTCCTTTTGAGAATCCTGCAATCTGACGATGTGAAAGTGATAACAATAACTTTAATTATCAACGTTGTTCATTTTATAATTACTATTCTTGAGCTAGTGTTATTCATATCACTTAAGTTAAGTGCTTGATGCTTGGCGCTTTGCATTTATACTATAAAATATAAAATGTTTATATAGAAACTGAGACAAATACATCCACCTAAACTATTTGACCTGAACAATACGGGGAAAAACGGCTCCATATTAGTCATTGAAGTACCACCACGTTTCACAGTTGAAAAATGAGGAGATGCTACATCAACACTCACACTGCACATATTATGTAATTGTCTAAAGCAAATATCACATGGTGCATCCGAATGTGCAGCATCTCAAAAAAAAAAATATCGCAATTTTCCTACACAGTTTTTGCATTCAATGGTTTTTTCGAAAGAAAAAAAATTGCCGCCATATCAGTTCATTTAGCCCATTTCTTAATCACAAGTTTAAACACATCCTTATCTATTGAATTCAGTTATAAAGTTTTTTGGATTCGATTCGGCAACAAGTTATCATCAACCACTTATAATTGAACGAATTTTTGTGATTCTCAAATGTAATTCATAGCAGTTTGTTCACTCTGCACACATCAACATATCCTAAAACACATGCAAGCGGAAAATTCAAAAGGAAAATAATGAATTTTGCACATTTGTTTGTTTGTGACATTATTGCATCCACACTTATCCGTATTCCCTTTGTTTCGATGCCACTTTTCATCGATGCCATTAACATTTTGGATGTCATTAGTTGAGTTATCAATTAGAAAAGAAAATCATCTGAATTACAAAAATTGATACTCAGCAAATAGAATGAGAAACGGGTGGCAAAAGAAAAAAAAAAAATGAAAACGGCAATATTTGCCTGAATTCAAGCTCACTGTGAAGTGTGAAGTGCTAATTTTATTTATATTGTCATTTGTCACTGACAATATTATTCTTTTCTTTTCATCGGGAAAAAAGGGAAATAGAGAGAAAAAAGAAAAAGAAATGTTCTTGATAATTCAATTCTTCACATGAAATGACATTCTTCTTATACATCATTCAAATGGCATAAACTTGACTAATTAATTAATTTAACAAGTGTATGTGTACGTTTCTCTCGTTTTACGTTATGTGGATTTTCCATTTGAATTATGTATGAATCGGTTGATAATTTCAATTGAATTTCATCTAAAACCACATTTTACACGGGACTGAATCTTTTTTTTTCTTGCATTTTCTTGTCTTTCAAACTATGTATAGATTTTCATGCGTTGAAATGGCTGCTAATAATATGTAAGTAGCTGCATGAATGCTTGCATATTGAATTTTCTTTTTTCTCTTCCATTTTTAACGAATTATTTGTTCAAAACATAAAAATTGCATCCACCAATTCACACACACACACATATGTATATGCTCTGTTTAATTGGCATTCGAATTTATTCATCCAGAATATGAAAATTGTTTGTAATTGACGATCACAAGTTGATTTTTATAACGAAGGTAATGACAACAACAACAACAAAAAACGAAAAACGACTTCAAAATTGTTAGACTTCGTCATTTCCAGCGTATTCGTGAACAATAGACAAATGGGTTAATTCCATATTCCATTGAAATGAACGTTTTCAAAATAACGGCTTTTTCGGAATTTTTTCTATTCCATTTGTATATTATGTTTTGAGTGTTTGTGTGTTTGCCATTTGAAAAATGGTCACATAAATGTTCAGATATTTTTCTTTCCATTTAAAAGGTGATAAATTCCATTAGTTGACGAGGTATGCAGCTTTGAATGAAATGTACAAACACCATACAAAACCAAATCTCATAGATCCTCATGTCAAGCATTTCGATTCGACAAATCGCATTCGAAATTTACACATATCAAAAGTACTAATCAAAATACACGTCTCTCAGTCATTAAAATTATTTCATTATCAATACTTATTAAAAAAAAAGAAAAGCCAATTGAATGAGGCAATGGGCGTATTTGTCAAAGATATCGTTAAAAATTGTCAACTTGCTATTGAGCAGAGAAAAGTAAATCATTACTTATGAATATGGACATCCCAACGGAATGGCTATCATCGATAACGATATAATGAAGTCGACACTGATATCGTTCGCTTATGGATTCTGTTCGAAGAATTCGAATATTTTCTGAACAGATTGACGCATATCGTTCAGAACCAGACACAACAATTTGTTTCTTTATGTGCATTGGCATATCGACAGTTTGGCGCTATTCCTCGAACAACGAGCAAAGTCACTAGCTACAAAATTAAATTTCATTCAAAATTGCCATATGAAGCCCTAAATGTATTATTAATTTGAATAAAAAAAAAAATTCTGAATAATTGTTGAATATGATTTTATCCCTGATTTCTTCTGAAAATAGTAATCATCATTACGATCAGAATGATATGTTGAGGCCAATGGCTTTTTTCCCACAATATTGAAGCGGTAACGTCTTAAGAAAAATCTATAACGACCATAAAATACATTTACAAAGAAAAAAAAACAATATTCGTAACGGTTTTTCTCAACTATAAACTTGCTGTTCATTATTTTCATGTATATTTTTTGTTTTCTATGCTTCTGTTTTTTTTCTTCTCTCTCTCTCTCTCTCTCTCCATCACTTCGTTCAATTCTTTTCAATTTATCGTTTCTTGTCGCCATGCATCGATAATTTTTGTAACCCCTCTAAATTAAAACCATTCACTGACATATCTTACCCAAAAAAACTGATGGTATTTCTATACCATAGTTAGTTATAGTCAATACAGTACGAATGCATTCAATGGAATTTAAGGCACCAAGACATGAGGCATACGGCATAAGGCGCACAAAATTGAACAAAAGAAATGTTGTATCGGAAACCAGCAATTGCATAGTTCACAAAATTCACAAAATTCACAACCGTATATATTTTCTTCGACTTAAGTCGTTCGTCTTGAGCTATTAGTTATTGTTTTCTTGTTTTCGTCCCCGTTTCATTCTGTGGTGCAAACGGTACCCGATCATAACAAAACCAACCAACATTTATTCTCCGAGCTATGGAGAAAGAGGAAGAAAAAAGCAGTACGCATTGTTTTGCACCTTTTGGTAATGTTCTATTTCACGTTCGTTTTGATCGCTCTGTTTACTTGATGGTGCAATGTCTTATGATTATATTGTAAGATATGGTGCCCTGATGATATTTAACGTTAGATACCGGTTTTTCCGATGTGTGACAATATTATTTTCGGCGCGCAAATACACACGAATGCATATAATCAGGGTTATTATTCGTCGATCTATACACAATTCCAAATGTTCCCTTTTATTTCTTTCATTTTTTTCTTTTTGCTGTTGTTGTTGCTGTTGTTTTCATATTTGTCTTAGACCGTTTTCTTAAGACATTCTTGTGATGTCTTACGATCGAATTGGTAAACAATGAAAAAGGACTTTAAGGCCTTGCAACTATTTCATATAAATTTTAAATGCCACACAGAGCAGGAGCCATGCAATACATATGAACGAATCATTCGTTATTCATATTGTCTAACTGCGCATTATAAATATATTGTTCATCAATTCAATGAAGAATATTTAATAAAAAAAATCCCTTTCCTTTTCATTCCTCGATTTAAAAGAGAATGAATCTCTTCAAATTTGTGATTGCGTACGTTTTCTGTCAAACGTTTCCATTTCTTTAAGACGTTCACATATTGTTGTAATAAATGAAATGTGTTATTTAAATTTGCAGTCAACTAAGGCGTTTTTTTTCGGTGACAATTTAATGATATGGTTCATTTTGTAAGAAGCGTGTGCGATCAATGAATGCATTCCACAAGTTTCGAAACAATTTTTTTTTGTTTTTTTTTCATCTTTCTCAAAATGTTGGAATATAATATGTTCATGGTTTGTGTTGTCATTACTTGATCACCACGCATCCTTTTTCATCATTATTGAAACCGATAGGATAATTTTATAAAGTTATTTGTGAAAAATGATTGTAACGCAGCATAATAAATATCGTTTATACGATGAACCAAACCGTACTCTACATCATGCTGTTGCTACAACCAAAAAAATTTGTTTAATTCTAATGCTCATCGATCTTTTCCTTTTTTCATATTTGAAGCGAGAAGAATTCCATTTTTCAAGAAGATCGATAGAAACGATGAAAAAGAAAAACAAAAACAAAAACGAAAACAAAAATAATGAATGAAACACGGAACCCCAATCATATGTTATGCGCTAAATCATACGCAGATAAATTGAAGCAATAAAACTGTTCTAATGTTTAAATTTGACCAGATGGTCTTTCTGGTGTTCGATTGAAAAACCGAAAAATTGAAATATACAATCATGAATTGAATGAAAAATTAGAAAGAAAGAAAAAAGAAAATAATAATAAATTGAATGACGAATCATCAGTTGAGTGCAACAAAATCGAAAGTCAAGCATTTACTTGAACGATATTGTTCTGCATCTGTTGAAATATCTTTGACGAAGTTCTCGAGAAGAAAATCGAAACAGAGAGAGAGAGAGAGAAATTGATAAAGAGAATTAGAATGAATAAATTGACCATGGTTCGTGCTGGGAAACATCCAAAATATCGAATAGTGGCACCCCAATCTATGATATTGACGTAGTCGCGTCTATCATTTGAATGAATGATTCTTCGACAGGAAAGTGCTCATTCAAAAATTGTATTCTGAAATTCTGTTCGCTTAATTGTTTTTCTTTTTCAATCATATGTTTTTTTTCTTTTTTTTCATGTCGAATTTCAATGAAAATGAAGTTGTAGTTGTTGCTGTTCTAATTGATTGAATGACAAAATCACACAACTGTACAATATATTTTGAATTCTTGCCGGAAAGGACAGACGCTTCCCGAAAATGTACATTTTCCACTAACTAAAATCATCTTCAATTTTCAAATATGAAACAATCAAAACGCACAGAGATATGGAAATTATGCGAAAGGAAATTATTATCGAAGTGTTGAATAGTAGTTGAATTTCAAATGAAGGGGTGCCACGCACCACTTATGCATGTTTCAAATAATTTAGCAAATGAAATACGCAAAATATTTAAACTATTTAATGAACGAATGAATTATGAACCCTTCCAATACGATTGCAGCAACCGAGACAACAGAGAGCAAAAAGCAAAAATGAAAAACAACAATTTAATCATTTAACATCGATTAGAAATTGTAAATTAAACGTCCGACATTTGAAAAATTCAATTCAATTTTTACTTTCGAAACATTTATGATAATTCAGAATTTTTTTCCGATTCGAAAATTGAATGAAAATCGTCTCAACACACTGAAAATCTTCAATAAAATTGTTCAAGACAGGCATATACTGGTGAATAGTGTAAGCGACGTTCGTCGTTTTGATTTTTTAAAATTAAGGTAAATTTCAAATGTTCGATATAAATTGCATGTCGGAAGGAGTCTATTTCCTACAGTAACGCCTTTAAAGGAAACGGATTGTTACCGTTGTTGATTGGCTAAACACGCAACATATGTCACCCTCGTATATGAATAACGGTCGCGAGAGCCGAACGTTAACTTATCACATCGTTTGAAAAATTGTAATAATATTTTGCTATCACACTGACGGTGTGACAATAGACAATCGAATATATATATATATAAAAAATGTGTACATTGTGTGTGCATGGCACTGATACAAATAATGACAATTATAAGCAACAAAGCAAAAAAAAAAAAAGAATGAAAACCACTACGGACTCACTGAGTGCCAATCATATTTTTTCGTGAATAAGTAATCGAGATCAATGATAACGTTATATGAAATTCATAAAAATCACCTGTGCATTTTCGATTGAAATGTCGATCACAACTTGTGGACTATGGACTTTATGTGGAAATATAAATCGAAGGGTATTTAGGTTGATTCATTTTGCATTTGTATTATTGTGAAATGTATTGCTCTTTTGGATAATATCCATGAATCGAAGTCAGATAAGTTAAATTAAAGGAGAACACGATTCACAATTACAGACGTTTCGTGATACGATTCTAATAGATTCGATTGCCGCATTCATTATTTCCGACTAATTAACAGCACACATTCGAATGACGAAGAGACGAGCTCAGTGCTTTTGTCATTTGGAAAAAAAAATATAATCAACTATTGATATATATTTCATTTTTGATGAAACGAAAAATAGAAAAAATAGTTTCAAAAGAACTGACACCAAGTCAGAAACGTAGAGAATGGAGACACATTAATAAAAAGAAATTACACGTGAATCGTGAATAAAATAATGCAAATAAAGGTGCTTTAGTAAAAAGGCGTCATTTTTTTTTTTTTTTTTGGGTTACTATTTTATGTCTCTATCATTTTATGTATTTAAACAAACACGTACAAACAAGAAAAAATCACACCAACATCGGTAAGCTTAAGTGGTTTTCCGTTCAATTATCTTGTTGTAGGTTTTGTTTTTATTGAATTGTATTGTATTTTCGTATAATAATAATTTCGTTGCAGATTTCTGTTTTATTCTAGACTTTTTTTTTTGTAGATAACGTTGGTGTTTTTCTGGCTATTTTTTTTTATCTCTCTCTCTCTCTCTCTCTCTCTCTCTCTCTATCAAATACTTTGTTTAGTCCGGATATGAATGAAAGAATGATGGAAACAAGAAATCTGCACAAAAGGCCAATGAATACTAAAACAAATATCCACAAAGTGGTTCTGACAATAAAATTGGAATTTCAATTAAGTTGATTTTTCTACGAAAATAATTTGAAATATAAATGCTAGCGCAGATAATTATACGCTCAATCGAAAAATAATGATAATCGTTTCGTTTGAATTGTAATCACTTTATATGGTATCAGTTTTCTTGTTGTATTTGGCGCGCGTTTTCAATTTTCAATAATAATAATTTTCTGTTCGTCTGGAGAAAGGGTGGCAAAACAGAAAAAAAAACTAAAATACACTGCAAGCATTATGGCGCATCGCCATTGGCATTTGAAATTGGAAATGTATTGGCAAATTGTGGCTCTGAATTCAAAATTAATTATGTTGTTTAATCGTAATAAGAAGAATGCATGTAATGAATAATCTAAGTTTTTGTGGCAAATAAAAAGATCTATAAACTATGAACAAACAAACAAACAAACAAATACATAAAGAATTCAAATCAAATTATCTACTTACCGAAAGTTTGAAAACCATTTAACCAGCTGAGCCGTGTTATTTTTGTTGAATTTTATATCAGGAAAATACATTTTGAGTACGGCTGAACTTGGATATCGTACCCAAAAGAACATCAGTTTCGCTTTGCGCAGATGCATCGGCGTCAATGTTGATGAATTCACCGTAGTCAAGGAAAGCATTTGTTGTTTTCTAATAAATTGTTTGATTTTTTTTGGTTTGTCAATTTTATCTCTTTTTCTATAAGGTGCCACCGCACAACACACGCACAATTTAAATTTGTTCACACAATTTACAAAGCGAAACACACACACACACACCGCGCAGTTTCCGTGAAAAAGAGAAATGAATTGTATTTTGTTGATTTAAACAAATTTCAATTGTGCGAATCAATTATAATTATTATATTAAATTATTAATAAATTATTATTTAAAAATTTCAAAATAATCAACAACAGAAAAGAAAAACCAGAGAGAAAAACAAGAATGAAAATGGAGGTAATGTGAAAATGCACACATGATATATGAACAACTGTCAAAATATTCTCCTAACTAATGATCTTATAACCCTAGGACATTATTAAGATCAACAATTAAATCATTAACAATAAGATAATAGTTTGATAGTAGTTCTGTTATCGGTGTGACAGTGTGTTTGTGTCCGATATTTGGTATTCGGTGTTCCGGATCCGGTTATTTTTTCTCTCTTTTCTTTCAATTGGATTTTTGGATATTTTCCATACCGAACGATCAAAGACTCATCGGAATTGAGTGTTGTCGTCATTTTAATGGCAACAATTATTGTGCTTTTGGTGCAAAATTGCTTGAAAACATATTTTAAACCGAAGCAAAAAGATAAAAAAAAAAAAAAATCAAATGATTCTTTCGATTCAAATGGAATAATGGATTGTCTTTCACGCCTCATTCAAACATGCAAATGCATTCATTTTATTGATATTATTATGTATTTAACGGTTGTTTGGCTTCGATTAAATGTTTCCTTAGTTTTTTGTTTTCTTTTGATTTGCGTATGAAATGCAATCACTTTGTGTTGTTTGTTTTGATTTGATTTCTTTGAAATGCTTAAAACCATTTATCCAGAACCGAATGCAATAAATCTTTGTTTGAATTTCAAAAGAAGCTCTTTTGATCATCATATTCATTCGTAAATGTAATGGATTTTTATATATATTTTGATGTGCATGTCTTCATTACATATCGACACTTGAATGTCTTAATATTGTTTTTATACGATGCGAGGCTAATAAGCTCATAGGAAGTTGTGGTTGTTCCACAAAGGAATCTATACAAGTGATTTATGCAAAAATAATACCAAACAAACAAAACCCATAAGGGAAAATGAAATGAGTTGAAGGCGACGAAAAGTTTGAACATTGTATGAACATGGTTCATATAGTTTACACGACCATCAGTCAACGAACAATTGTACATATATGTTTCTCTAATAGACATTCGGAAATGCAATTGTTTCCGAAAAGATTCTCATTATATTTATTTTTGTTTTTACAATATCTATATCGATTTAAGTTTTGAAATATAGAATAAACATTCTATAGGATTAAAATCTCGCAGCAAAAACGCTATAAATTTATCATTCACGGATATTTGGTTCATATTTTCATCAATATTTTACCCAAACAATGAATTAAATCTATAATAATTTCATTCGATTCATTCCATTTTCAATTAATACCAAAAAAAACAAAAAACCATACTCTCTTTCGAATGTTTGTGAATAAATGTGTCAGGGGTCCGGTGTCCGGTGTCCGGAGCCCATCATTATAAGCGAAGTTCATGAATATTTTCAACATTCATAATAACTTGAAAACAATTTTGCGTTTTTCGTTCAATTGAATTTATTTCTTGTGCTTCGGCTCTTGCATAAAATATTCAATGTCGGCTGCATTGGGATATTGAATTTGTGCATTTAATAATTAATCGACAGTAATTAAGACAACTTAAAATGTCCGATTGAGAATGCCAAACAGTAAATGATTAATAATTCACATTGAACATTACGAATTGGAGCGAATGCAATACAAACATAGTTTAATTCGAATAAGAAACGGAATAACTGAATGCATTTCTTTGCGACGTTAGTTTTGTATCGAAGGTGAAATCTCATTTCAAATCCTGCTTTATTTCTATTTTTTTTTCTTTTCCGTTTGTGTTGCGCTTTTTGTGTTTGAACGTGTGTTTCATGTTTAATGTATATTCAAAATGTGCATGTGTTTGCGTGTGTGTTTGTGTGTTTATGTGTATTTTGAGTGAATATGATGTCTGTGGTATTAATGGAAACAATGATTTCACCAAAAAATATCATACATTCAATCCCATTCAGAATCTATCCGTGGAATTGGTATTTTATATTTAATTTTTTTTTCTGAGAAAAAAGTATAGTATTTTTTCGTGATATATCATCATTCCATTCGATTGGCCACGGCATCGATCACTAGCCCCTTACCTGAGTTGTTCATTCGAAAAGGATAAAGTAGGTCCGTCATAGTTGAGGTCGCCTGAATTACAATCCGAATTTCGATCGTTGTTGTCCATGGTGGCCCGAATATGGGCATAATCGGGTGAATTACCATGATGAGCAGCGGCCAATAAGGCTGGATGCAACATTGTTGGTGGATGAGGTAGTGGTGGTGAATCTCTTGGATCTATCATACCAGCAAAGCCGGGCGGACTTGATGGCATTTTGAGATGATGCACTTGAGCCTGTTGAGGTGCATGAGGTCCTGTAACAAAACCAATACAATCAAATCCATTTGAAATAATCGATAATTTAAAATCCATCCAACAAAAAAACTGAATAAAAAATTCAAAAATCTTTTACGAAAAAGACAGACACACACACACATACCATGCGTATTGTGATGATTGAAGAATGGACTATATGGTGAGAACACTTGTGATTCATGCAATGAAGGATTTGGTATTGCAACCGATGTAGCCTGTTTGAAGAAAAAATACGGAAATTTATCAATGAAATGATCACAATGATCGTATCGATTATCGATGTGTTTTCTTTGTCGACAGCTTATTTAAAACAATAATTTTACCAATAGCAGTGATGCTGGTGGTGGACCATGATATGATGATCGTGGTGACGGGCTTTCGGATGGTGTTGTATTCGATGTTCTGTGATTTACACCACTTATATTTGATGCAGCATTCGATTGTGGTGTTGATGAATTATTCGCTAAAAAAAAGAAAAAAAAAAAGAAATATTGAATGCAAAGCAAATTCAGATTGATGCGATGGGCCCGCATTTTTTCAAAACATCGTTGAAAAATGAATGATTTATTTTAATGAATAATTTTTCGTCAACACTAACTTTGATGTGATGCAGACTTTTGAGCATCCAAATCGAGTTGTTGATGATTTGGTCCGACACCATCTTGAGCTAAAATTCGGCTAACTGTACGCGGTGTAATTCGTGTATCGGTCACCTTATGACGCTTCTTTTTTGTCGGTTGTACGACCAAACTGAGTGCTTCACTTTGTTCAGCATTTGTATCACGTGTTTCTGGCATACAAAATTGATTCACTTGATTGCCAAGTACATTCATTGAATTATAAATAGCGGCTGCAGCCACTGGATTAATAACTTGTGGTGGTTTCGGTGTTTGAAACAAAGCTGCTTTTTTGGAGATCATCGATAAAAAAAATTTTGAATCTAATTTTTTTTTTTTGAAAAAAATGCATATTTGTTTTCTTAATTTATTATTATTGACTGGTCGCTGACATTCTCAATGGAAATACGTTTTTGTCAAAGCGAATGGAGCCATGGACAAATTTTTAGACAAAAAAAAAAAGAAGAGTCCTAATTGAAAAAAAATTGGAATTATTTTTACCTGTTTGAACATTTGAGGAACGATCGGCTACTTTTGTTCGCGGTGATTTACGATCCAATAGTTGGGTTGCCATCATAAGATCCTTGTTTAATTGCTCAGCGGCTGCGGCAGCTGCTTCCGATTGTTTATTTAGAAACCTTCGTTGATGCACAAACCTTGTTACAATCGAATCAACCAAATTCGATAGTGATGCGGTTATTTCAGTTTTCAATACATCAGCCAAACCTTCGAGATCTGTACCGGATACAGGACCAACGGAATTTGTATTTAATCTTGCCATATTAAAACGTTCACTTAAATCAGCCTGGACGGCTGTCATTTTCGATATTTGCATTGGTAATGGTAATGTGGTTTGCTGTTGAGACGATTGATTACCTTGTGTTTGTTGGGAATTGACCAATTGATCGGATTGCTGATGTTGATGCTGATGTTGATGTTGATGTTGATTTTGTTTTTGTGACGGTGAATGGATATTTTGATTTGAATTTATTTGTGAACGATCACGCTCTTGATCTCGGATCGATAATTGCTTTTGTTGCGGTGAAAGCGTTTGATTTTGATTTGAATTCATTTGTGATCGATCACGTTCACGTTCACGTTCTCGTTCTCGTTCACGTTCTCGTTCTCTTTCACGTTCTCGATCGCGTTCGCGTTCCCTTTCCCGTTCCTGGGCGGCTATCTGTTGTTGTTGTTGTGATTGTTTTTGTTCAACCGATTCTTTGGCTAAACGTACATCTTGATCCATAAAGAATTTTTGATTCATGTTAAAGTACATGGCGGCCGCACTGCTTAATGCATTTTGTTGTTGTTGTTGTTGCTGTTGTTGTTGCTGCTGTTGTTGGCTGTTATGCATTTGCTGGAGTGCGTGCTCATGCGAATTATGCGACATATTCATATGTTGTAACAACGGATGTGTACCATTAAAATTTGGTGGTAATTGTGGTTGTGATGGTAATTGATTGTGTAATTTTGATGAAATCATTTTGCCCATCACTTGTGAAAGCATATTTGTGGCATTCGATGCTTTTGCATTCAATGGAATATCTTTTAATGGTGATATTGTCGGTGATGTTGGTACCGAATGGCGTAGTTGCTGTTTTTCCGGTGATTCTTTTTGTTGTTTATCAACTGGTTCGAATGTATCACTGTTTGCATCATCTAATTCATTGGAATCGGGTGTTTGTTCCATAATGTTACACAATTGCACATATTTTTGTTGCATTTCGGCTAATTTTTCTTGCATTGAACGTAACTGTGATTCTAATGCACTTTTTTCGACACGTTTTTGTTGCACTGGCGGCTGATCATCCACATCATCATCATCTTCATCGAGCATTAAACTTTGGATATGTAATCCTAAATTTAAACCGGCCGCAACGGCTGCATAACGTTCAGCATCATTATGCTGTTGTGGTTGATATCGTTTTCGTTTTTTACAACCATTTACTTGATTTGTGGGTGCTGGACTTGATCGCATTGTATTCACAATATTTTCAATATTTTTACGTTTTAATGTTTCCAATGGGATCGGTTCATTTTTTAGGCTATGCGATGTGGGCGATGAATTATTTTTATCCAAATGCATTTCAATATCCATTTCATCTTTGCCAGAACCAATAAGATCCGAACCGGGCGACGATGGCATCGAATTATCCGAATCTGAACGTGAATTCAAGCATATCATATCATCGTCCATCAAATTATCGGCAAGCGATTTATTATTAACAACACAATTTAAATTTAAATTTAAATTTAAATTTGAATTTGAATTTTGTTGGTCATCGAGTTGATGTGAATGATGATTGTGATGTTGACGTTGCTGATCATGTTGTGATCCATTAAAATCGTTGCCATTCATATCGATATTGTCCATTTGATGGCGATCATCGTTTAATTGATTCATGCGATTATTATTTTGGTTGCCGTTGTTGTTATTATTATTAGTATTATTATTGTTGTTATTATTATTATTACTGTTGTTGTTGTTGTTGTTGTTCATATTTGATTCACTAGTTTGATCTATTGTATCACCGCTACCAATGCCACCATTATTACCATTTCCAATTAAATTCATTTCACTTTTAATATTCACTTGTTCTTGTTTCACAATATTATTATTCGGGTTTGTATTATTATTTTTGCTAATGCTATTATTATTATCCGGCAATGCACTTTCACCCAACGAACTATTATTGCTGGCCGCTGCGGCTGCAGCCGCCACTCTCAATTCATGATCCAATGCCATTAATTCTTTTTTACCTTGTAAAATATTTCGTAACATGTGATGAGCATTCATCATGTCATTTGATTGATTTGATGGATTTTGTTGATCATCAATGTCAATACCACTGCCACTACTCGTACGTCGTATTATTGGTGTTGAATGATTTGTTAAATTATTTTGTTCAAAACTGTGTTTGCTGCCATCCGAATTTGAAGCACCTTCCATCGGTGATAGCATCATATTTGTTTCTGGTCCGCCAGCATCTTGTGCCTGTTTGACTTGTCTTGCTAATAATTCGTTTAACATTTTTGATGTTGATGTTTGGTAACCGCTTGTATTGAATAAACCAAAATTATTGTGTTGTGGATTTTGGCTATAAATAGCCCCATATAGACCGCCGTTCATGAGTGAAGGTCTTGAACTAAAATTCGGAATCGATGAATAGCTATTTCTTGGTTCGCCCGCGTCTACACGCTGTCTGGCTCGTTTTGCTTTCTTTAGTAACTTATCTCCGTACAAAGCAAAACTGTCTGCGTCCTCCTCTGATGACATCATAAGAATCACCAGACTTTGTATGTATTAAGCCCATTAAAGTGGGAGAATATCGTTGTTGGTTTCTATACTGTTACAAAGTACAAGACGATACGAACAAAAAAATAATATATATATACAAATATATATATACATATATATGTATTCAATCGTTGTCGTTAACAAGCGAATATGCCTTCTCTACTGCTAGCAAACGATTCCCCACTCTTAAGCAATATTCACGATTCCCCTTCCATTGCATAGACCTAAAAGGAAAAAAACAAAAAAAACAAAAAGCAAAAGATACACACATATATCTAGTTAATGAAATAGAGAAAAAGGGAAGACAACAAATAGAGGAAAAATAGTGGAAACAAGAATTTTTTTTCTTTTTCATTTTTTCTCTTCTTTTATGTACGCATACATGCACATATTTGTACATTGCCTTACTGTTTATTGCTTTTATAATAATAATAAATACGACGTCGAATGGGTGTTTGGCTATGCGAACAAATTTTCTAAGAGGGAACACACTCATACAAATGTAAATATAGTTACAACATACACACACTTATAACATAATATAACATTTGCAACCGTTCGGAAATCGTAAGCCGAACATTTATTATTAACATTCATTTCTCATTTACGCTTACGAATACCACACATTGACGATCGTGTGTCGTGTGTACCGTTGCACAAATCTTTCTTTTATGAAACTTCGTTTAAGCTGTACCCGAAGACTGTTCGGCTTACCGATGAACAACAGCAACACACAAAAAATAACTGGAGAAATACGGATACTCTTCGTTGTCGTATATCGTATGGTACGTAAGATATAAATCCACGGACGCGCGTATGGTTTCGTATGAACCATAGTTGCATTTGGTTTTTTCTTCATCCGATGGGATATTTACGGAATAGCATAGATCAACTAAATTTTTTTTTAAATTCCTTCTCGAATATTGAATACCGCAAATACGAAGCGAATATCCATCCATTTGGCCTCAAAACACACATATAAATTGAAAGATACTTAGATTCCATCAATATATCACCTGGATAAAAAAAATTGACGATGATGAATCTTTGAATAATTTGTGGATTTGTATTATTCCATTTTAGTTTATTCTCATTTCGATTTAAATATACAAATACAAAATATCGAACGGAACTCGACACTCGACTTTCAAGATTGTGTGTTCAAAGTCATCGTCATATGGCATTCGAGAGAAAACAAAAAAAAAGGAAGAAAAAAAATCAAATAATTATCCAATTTGATCCGTTGATTTATCAATTGCCGTTTTTAATATTTTCAGACTCAAGAGGCATCCGCAATCTTAAAACGCAACATAACAAAACACATTGCGCGCTCGCATTCAAAACTGCTCGACGCTAAAAACCTCTAAATGGCGGTTATTTTTCAAAAAGTAACGTTCATAAAGTCAATGACATGTGCAATACCAATTGTTAATTTAATAATTCGTTGTGCTTCAAGAAGCCTGAATCGAGAACAACAAATAAAAAGAAACTGTGAAGAAGAATGAAAGCATTCCAAGACGTTTGTGCACATACACACATCAACAACAATGAGACAAATGTAGGAAGAAAGAAAGAAAGAAAGGCAAAGAAAAAAAAAACCCTAAATGAAATATGTATGCAGCATACAAAATACAATAAAGTTTTAATACATATTTTGATGTTCCATATGTGCTGGCTTTGGACAGCTGTTTGCTAGAATTTCGAATATCGAAAAGAAACCGAATGAAAGACGTTGCCCGGTTGCATAGCGCACACGATATTCTTTTAAATGGAACAATAAAAATGTATCGAAAATTATGTGTTGTACAGTGCCGTTTATTAAAAGGACGCCTGAATCGCAACCAGCGATCTTAATAAATGACTCAAGACGTTGAACCGAAGGGAACAAACACACGATACAAAAAAGAAAAACGAAAAAAGAAAAGAAAAAACAACGAAACAAAGGAAAAGAAAACCAAACTGATAATTTTATTAATAATAATAATAATAATAATAACGAAGAAAATGTCACAGTATTTTGCATATTGTAGCTTACTTGTGTGCCATAGATTCCTTTATCGTTTCAACTTTATCTTTTTGACTCTTCACGACACTTTATGACACGGTAAGTGCGTTCAAACACACACACACACACACACATTATGAATATCCAAAGAGATGGAAACAAGCATAATGTCTCATATGAATTTTCTCAACCTTCGGTTACTACTTTATTTAAACGGTATACCCATAAACACTCAACCGGTGGTTGCATATCGTTCACTAGATTCCGACCACTTTTATGTACGATTTGTATACAATAATTGGTATTTTCTTAAAAGACAAAAGAAAAAAAAACAGAAAAAAGAATACGTTAAAACTTAAGGAAGCGTGGAATATTGTATGGAAACATTTTGTCATTCATTTCGCTAAGCACACACGAATTATTTCACATGTTTCAATGGAATAAATGAAAAAAAAAATTTAAAGGGACTTTCATCAATATCATCATAATGCGTATAGCATTTTCAGTATATGCAATTCAATCGATATGCTGCATAGTTTCCATAACCGTTTGCTGGCTATGCCTATGCATTGTTTATTGTTATCGTTTGTTCACATCGGTTCGGTAATTATCTGTAAAAGTTTCTATCATTTCCGATTTAGTCAGCTGGAAATTTTTTCTTGAAGAAAATTATTGGAACCGAATTTCGAATGGACGGTGTTTTATGTGTAATTTTCAAGACAATGGGCGTTCGTTTACACATAACTGAATTCATTTGCACATATTTTTGTGGTGATCAACGGATTGTAAGAAAATTTAACGTTTTTTTTTCTATCTTCTTTTTTACTTTCAATTTTCGTACGAACCATATTGATATCGTCGAATACACACACACACACATAGTTGATGGACTTTGGTACACAATTAACAACACAGCCACCACACAGTCGTTTAGTGATTCATTCGGCAAAAATTTTGGTTAATATGGATTTAATTTAGATTTTGAATAGATAAATAATCGGTAGAAGCCAAAGTATTTTTGCTCTCATCTCTTATACAATCGTATCGTAATAGATTCATCAATATGAAGTGGCTATTTTAACATGACATGCTCTCATAGCAAATTAATCCTTTTGATGAATGTTCGTTCAACTATAAGAAATAACATGGACATTATCCTCATCGAAATATCTTTATCTTGGCCAAATGTTTGTTTATGATATTTATAAAATAATGGAATGTCGTTCGCACTATGTTTCGACCATCGATTGTTCGCACCGTTGTCAATTTTAGTGAAGTGGTTTCCATGAATTTATAAATAAGTATCAAATCGATTCCATTTTACACTTTTCACTCGTACAATGAAGACTACAACCATCGTAGACCGGTGATATTATAAATCAATTTTAAGTGTTTGTTATCAGTTCAGGTTCATTATATTTTCACACTTAAAAGAATCTTCGAAATAAATTTGTAGTTTTTGTGGTGGTCATTCAACGAGAGCTTTTCTTCGTCGCAGCATTCATTTTGGTCAAGAATATCAAATAAGCATATGCTTTGTTTACGTGGACGATATTTTTCGATGGATGGTGTATGTCCAATGTTCAATATCCAATATCCATACATTTCGATTTAATTAAATTGAAAGCGTTTCAATCGATTGACCTCAATTTGATAAATGCTCTTGAAATCCCAAACAAAATACGCAAAAGATAAATACGGATCTATAGATAATAATTTTTAAATTCAATATATCTCGATGCCAATAGATCCAACAACACATCGTTCGATCCAAATGACTCTGACTTCGATCATAGATATTTTAATAATTGAAAATGGAAAGTAATACATCTTAATAGATGCCAAATCAATTTGGCTACATTTTATAGTGAATTTTCTACATCAATCATAAAATATAACAATCAACATTTCATTATTCAAATTAATATTGTCAATGGAAATCTGATCAATTTCCATATATGCATGCGTCATTGCACTTATCAATTCACATTAATCGCTTAATGGCGATTCTCTATGGAAATAATTGAATTGGATTATTAACTTTAATGCAAACATTATTCGATACGCAAGTCTTTCGAATGAAACATTCAATATTTGATCAAGTACAAACAACGATGACCATCCATTGAACTGAATTCAAACGAATGGTTAGCTGTATGTTGTTGATATCTGAGCCATGTTATTCGTATGTAAATGATTTAAATGCCAAGAGGTCAATTATTATTATTAGACTTACAATGATTTTATCCATATGACAGATTCAAACAAAACAAAATAACCAATAATATCGCAATCGAATTTAGATAATAATTGGTTAACGAAAACCAAATGGTTCGGAATTTTTACAGTAAACATTCATGATTTCAAACGAAAATGCTGTTGAAATAAAATTCCTTAACTAAATGCTTCGGCAACAGCTCAAGGCTCATGAGAAATTTGTTCGTGAATTTTATCATAAAAATTCCCATAGCGTTCGAAAGTAAATTGAGCATTAGCCAACAATTAATATATTTAAAAATTCTAGTCTCCCACAATAATAGCTGGAGGCAAAAGGAACTGAAGCTGGACATCAAAAAAAAAGAAAAAAGAAATGCAATAAATATTCACATAAAGAATAGTCACTATGAAAAGGGTGCAAAGGGCCAACGACACATTCATTTTCATAGAAACACATAAATGAAGAGGAAGAGAGAGAGAGAGAGAGAGAGAAAACGCTTCCAGAAAAGATACACAAAAAAACCGTTGTAAACCTTCTAACGACATGAAACGCATTCAACAATGCACGCTATGGTTGGAAACAAAAATCGAAGGTAACGAAAAATATTTATATAAAAATAATATTGCACCAACGCCATACACTTCATTCTCGGCCAACACAGCATTTGACATCCATTGTGAACATACATTGTGCATAGCTATGTGAACATACTATTTTTCAATCCACCGAATGCATTTAGTAAAATACGGTGCAATTTTCATTTTGAATTTTATCAAAGTTTCATTTATCATCAATGCAATTAAGAGATGCTTTTAACAAAAAAAAAAAAAAAAAA
>GL501517.1:4361448-4375186 GCA_000149185.1 Mayetiola destructor
ACACACACACACACACACACACACACACACACACACACACACACACACACACACACACACACACACACACACACACACACACACACACACACACACGAACACGCACACATCAACGAAATGGAGCTAAATTATAAGTTGCACATTGCAAGAGAGCGGAAAAACCGAAACGGATGTCGACTTAAGAAAAACTATAGATTTCCTTCTATATTCCGCTGCGCGCTTTCTCCATATTTCATTTTCCATTTAGTTTTTCTTTCAACTGTTAAACCTTCTTTTTCGCTATTTGCACTTCTCAGCATTATGTGCGCTTTTAATGAATGAATCACGATGGTAATGAAAATTTGCTTATTTGCTTTTCCAAATGGAAATTCTATGTGCTTATCGCCATAGATTCCAACAAACAGTTACCGTTTCTCGGATCGTTTCTCTCTTTTCTCTTTTCTTTTTTTTCTGTTGTTGTTGGATTTCATCTTTTCTTTTTATTTTTCGCTTCTAGGTGAGTATTAGTTTTAATGGGCATGCACAAAGATGCGATAGACACACGAAATGCATTCGCATTACATTTACTTTGCCCTGCATTTTTGAATAATAGACGCACATGTAATTGTGTACAATAAAAAAAAAAGTAAAAAAAAAATTAAGAATCCAAAGAGAAATCCATGCCAACGACATCTAAATGAGGAATGAGCTCGAATTATAAAGAAATCCACTAAAATGAATTGAAAAGGAAACGAAATGCTTTCAGATGTTTTATCACATCATTTTGCCTCTTCGGTTGAGAGTTGAGATCTCATTTCAATTTTTGAATGCCATGCCGTAAGCCAAAAGCCTTCTAACGTATACAATTTAACGAGAACCAAGAACCATTTGCATTTAGATCATAAATTAAGAAAGAATCCGAAGATGAAACAAACAAATACACAAACACAAGCACCGTTCCGGCAAAAATGTACCGGATAATAAATGTTTGAATGTGAAATAGTGTAATACATATGAATTGCGGTAAAGTGTGGTATTGCATTCAATCAGTCGGTTTGTCTATGTAAAATTTGGTCACAGTTGCTAAATCATTTGAAAATAAATTGAAATTGTGGAATCGTCCACTTTTTCTTTTATATACATTCAGTGAAAATTTAACATTTGGAATTGCCCGACTGTTGAAATATTATTGTAACGGATTTTCGTTCAACTTTATTTGTTTCCATTTTTGTTTTTATTTTTTTTTAAATTTTTCCTTTTTTGAATAAGATTGTTGCATGTCATTCAAAGCACATATCAAACCGTATGCAAACGCCCGCCCCAAGATGTTGTCAATAGCAAACAGTACCTGGATTTGTTACGCTAACTTGTGTAACGTTATACAACAGTACTTGAATTCTGAATGACTTGCTTATTTTTCTTTCCTTTTTTTTCGAATTTTTCCGCATACTCAAGATGCCTGCGTATACAAAATACAAATGCTTTCAAATTCATTCAAATATAAAATCGAATCCAACTGATGTTTGAATCGAACGAACCGTTTCAAATTCGTAGCCATCAGTTGCTGAATGAATTGATGCGGTTCAGGGTGAACTGGTGAAGTTTTATTTTATATGCCTGATTCTCAAGAATTTTTCAATAACCAAAACTGGATTCTAATGTAAAAATGAGACAACATGTCCGTTTTTCACGAAATGTTTTAGATGTTTGTTTGTTCAAGCATTCATTTAATGAATTCGAATTGATAGTGAATTAATTTCTATTTGAAATAATAATAATTTCCTAATTATGGCCATTGAATGGATTGAGAGCTCAATATCAATTGGAAGCTTTATTTATTGAAGTTGGACAATAAATTCCACTCATTTTTCATCTCTGTCTGTCTGTCTGTCTCCCTCTCTCTCTCTCTCCATCCAGCTCTATAAAAGCTAATTTAGAAATGATCCATTTTATCAGGACTCTCTCGTTTCTTTTCCGAAAATTAGTATCCAGCAAATAAAGAAAACAAATGAATCCAAACACAATGTATCGGCTGTACAATTTACTACATATTTTGTGAAAGTTTCCAAACTGCACTGTATTGCATACATATTGATCAGTTGGCATAATGAAACATTACCGTTCATCAATGGTCGTTGGTCGTTGTTGTTGGCCTCGTTGTTGTATTTCACTTTTCATAAAATCTGCTTCGATTTCGTCTGTTACATGAATATTCTTTTCTCGAAATTATTTCCGTTTTTTTCAGCGTCAACTCTTTTTATTTTGAGTATTGATGGATATTGAATGGACCTTGCATTGTTTCCTGTATGAATGGAAAATTGGCTGTGAATTTAGCATTCTTTTCTGGTCATTCGTGTTCCGTATGCCAGTTACGGTTTCATTTCTCTCTGTGTGCTCAGTGCTCAGCCTCTTTTCAATGATATAAAACATAAATTCATTCTCTGTTGTTTTTTTTGTACATTTATACTCTTTGTGCTAATTGCACTGTCTATGTGCCTGTTTGGAATAGCCACAGCATACCTATTCATTCTTTCTAATCTGCTGTTCGTCTTTTTTATTCGATAAATGAATTTCTGGTCTTGGTATATGACCATACCATCGGAGTTATATTAATCGAGCTATCCGCCGACTTCTGACAGTAGTCCGTAGACTATTGAAATACTGGAAATGTTGTGATTTAACTACAAATCCAGCAACCTATTTAGACCATGTAAAATAACGCATTCCATTCCGTTATCAATTGAAATGAAAAAAAAATATAGAAAGAAAAATGCAAACATTATTCGTTAAAATCGTTAAGTACGTCTGTCCAATATAATACGCGGGTGTGAGTTCGTGTATGAAAAAGTCCATTGGAAGTTGAACTGCGTATTGTAATGAGTTTTCGGGAAAAAATTGCAGAATTTATGTGCATGTGTTCGTGCATGAACCACTTTTTTCCACGTTATTCTGAGCTGTTTTTTTTTTTAATTTGATGCATGTATAATGTAAAAGAGTGTGTGTTAATGTGGTGAATGGATAGCAAATGTGAATGTGTCCTATGTAAAATTGATCCTGTCTTCATTTGTCCATTAACCATACATGCGAACATTCCATGCAATGGATCAAGTCTATTGCACGTTATTCCCGATTCAATGACATCAGGTAAAGAGTTAAGAAAAAACATTTACCAAATACAGATTCGTTCACGTGAAATGCTAGCATTACTGCAAAAACTTTTATGGACTGCTTGATTTTTGGTTTGAATATATATTATTTATTTTTTTCATCTTCTATTATTTCCTTGCCACTTCAAAGTGGTTGTCGATGGTTGCTGTTTTTTTGTTTTTTAATATTTTTGAATTTTTTTTTGAATGAAACGCTGATGTTATGTGCGATCGGACCGACTGAAGAATGGAATGAAATGAACATTATATGAATACGATGTGAGAAAAAAAACCCCAACGAGAATTCAAATGAAAATTCAATGCTTTTCACCAAAATAATTTGGATATTTATTTCGTTTGATCACCAACAATTGACCATGGAAAAAGGGAAAAGTAAGCACTTTACATATATCATCAAAAGTATCGGCGAATTTCTTCATTTATAAAAAAACAAGACTCGTTTTACATTCTGAGCTTATGTTCTATTCATCAGTTGTCTTAATTGAATTCGATTGAACTAAAATTGGATTCGCGTTTATTTTTTTATTTTTTTTTTTTTTTCAAGGAAAAACAAAAAGAACACACAGATGGGCGACCCTTTCCGTATATATTCACAATTCTCATTCGCAAATGGTGTTATCACCAGTGGCTATGTATGAAAAAATCAAAAATAATTATGCACAAAAATAATTTTCATTCAAATTGAAATGAATTTCATTCTTGGTCAGCGAATTTTGTTTTTTTCCTTCGAAAACCGGATGCAACATCATGGAAATAGAAATGTATAGAAATGTTTTATGCATCGATTGTCATTTAAAAAGATCAACAGCAATAAAGTTATATGTATAATCAGCAGTTGTGGTTTCACCCGTTATTTCACTGCAGATATGATGAAGATCGAGCCAAACGTTTTCATAATGGGCTCAAATGTCTGTTCTTTTATTATATTTTGAATGATCACTTCAATAGTGTGCCCACGCGCATTATGTATGTAACATTAGAGCCTTCGATGAAATTTTTGTGTTATGTTTCCATTATAGACGTGCAGCTCAAATCAACCAGGTGTTTTAATTTCTTCTGAGAGTGCAGTATGGCGCTACTTCAACTCAATTTCGAGTGTATTGGGTTAGTCTCGATCGAAAGTAGAAGGAGAGATAGAAAAAAGAACAAGAGTGTGTGTGTGTGAGAGAGAGAGAGAGAAAAAACGAAAAAAAAACCCGGAGCAATGATCGCACCAACACAACACAACAAAACATTCAAAAATTATGAAAGAAAAGAAAACACATCATGGCAAACGTTGGACTACAATGAAATCGGTATCAGTCAATCATCGTATGTATCATATGGTTTATATCCACTAAATACATTCGAAAAATTGTATTGAAAATTATTTTGTGCCACGGGCTAAAAACACGTTATACCTATTAATCGTATCTAATTCAATATGGGCAATAAATGGGTTTTCTTTTTGTTGAATAATGTCAGAAAATCCACCATGTCAATGCGTTGCTCATGCTCCGATATATGGATGGATAATCATATACATAATAGTATATTTGAATATAAAGAAAGAAGAAGAAGAAACAATAAAATTCGAAATGAGCAAAAGAGCAGATATTTAACAAATATCGCAACACAAGCGTGCACACACTTTCGAATGTCTCATTCTCTTCGATCGAGAAGGTAACGAACAAAGCGAGGAGAAAAACCAAAAAAAAATATGCAATCTGATTTGAGTAACATGCGGGCGGTTTCACCTTAGACTTGGTAGGCTTTTATAATATGTATATAAAAATATAACAAAGACACGTAAAAGACGAAATCAAAACAATGCGCCGATAAACGTGTGGTGCGACGATGAAAATGCTATTTAATTCTATTATATTGAGAAAAAAAGAGGAAAACAAATGTGCAACACAAATTGAACCAAATCAATGCCAACCGAAATCGTGTCGAAAAAAATGAATTGAGGATTTTCTTAATTATGGATTTTTTTCTTTTTTGTATTCTTAACAAATGGAGGCAAATGTCGTTATCATTTCCAGTTTTGTTGAGGAGTCGAGCCTTCAACGACTTCAATAAAACTTTGTCTTAAAATTCAAAATCAACATGAAAAATCCAACAAAAATCATCAGATGCATTTCATTTGTGTAAAATATTCATTCATTCGTTCATTCATTCATTTCAAGTATGCGCATATTTCAACAGCATATGTTTGGCAGATTTATTGCTTGCTTTTGCCAAAGTCTAAAACATTATAGACAATAGATCATATACCGGGCCGATCGAATTACATATGCCTTTACTGTTTTGTCTCTATTTTTTTTTGATTTTTTTTTTGATACTTCACTTCTTGATTAATTCAAATGCGAAATATTGGGCTTACGTATGTTATATCCTGGTTTATTGAACCAAGCAATGCAAAGATTAACTGGCCCATGATTTATTTCTAATATCTGACCATCGAACAGTTTTAGATGCTACAAAAATTGCATTCATTTTCGGTAGAATGCAAAAAGAGTGCAATCAACAGAGCAATTTCATGCTTTTGAACAGTTCAAGTTGCTACCAATTGAATGGAAAAGAGGGCTTCATGTTTCCGATTATCAAATGAAAAAAGAAAAAAACGATCTCAAAATCTATGTTTGCAATTGCAGTAGATAGCTCACAGAGTGGTGCATTATATTTGCGATTTACACTTTGTTTACTTTTTTACTTCAACGATAAACTTTTCAAAAATCCACTCAATCTATTGATTTTGAACGAAGGGTAAGAAGACTGAATTGCCTATTAAAGTCATCTCCTCTTGGACTTGAACGTCCAATCGAAAAACAGCTAAAAAATATAGAAAAACCATTTGCTTTCTAGACTATCTGGTCTATCGATCATCAACGGATATGAGATGATCATGAAACAACAGTCTCACCGCATGTATCCAACACAAATGCCCACAGAATGCAATTCTACCGTTGGCTCGAGAGAAAAAGAAAAAACAAAACCTTTGAAAATTTCAAAAAACCCCTATGATTCTTGGCGGTTTCTTCATTTTAGTTTCGATCAATCTGAATGTAATATATAGCTGCCACTCAATTTCATAGATGAAAAAAAAAGAATCAAATCAAAATGAATTTGTCACAACGTAGCACACACAACAATGAATTATTACGAAAAAAAAAATAGAAAAGAAACAATAATAACCGAATGAGAATAATTTTCTTTAAAGCCTTTGCCAAACAGATCTCAAGTGTTGTTTCAATCGGCACTTTATATAATATACGGGCTCGTTTTAATTGATAACAACCCAAAGAAACAGACATCAAAATGTTCGTTACGCAAACCCTTACACATTGAATGCATAGTTTTGTTGGAATTTTTGAAGAAAGATCCACATGAACCAAAACGCAAGAAATAATAAATTACCATATTTCTACAGTATTGGACATTAATAATACTTATTACAATGTACATGTGTATTCGTCTTATCGTCTCACACACATGCCAACACTTCAATCGGAAATAAAAGGAAAAAAAAAATCTACTCGAGTTCTTGAATACATACAAAAGTGTTCTTGCTGATGATTTTTGTTTGTAATGTTACGATGTTTTTTCTTTTTTTTTTCTTTTTTTTTCCATTGAAATTCAACTTGGGCGATAAAAAGAAACGCAAATTTCAAATTAAACCGAAAATTGTAACGTTTTGATTGCATTGATTGTATAATAAGTACCCGGATTTCTCAGCAAGTGACCTTCTTTCAAGCAATACGATACATTCAATTCAGTTCATAATTGAAAGCTGTGAGCTCATGTGGTGCAGATTTAAGTAACACTTGACAAAATCATTTCCATATACTTCATACTATGTACGTATGTATTGATAAGGTAGCGCTTTATTATTTTTCAAACATTAAAATGGTTAATAATAATAATATGTAATAATAAGCCATTTACGACGACAATCGAACGAGACCAAATAGAAATAGACCGAACAAAAACCTAATAATAACAATATTTCATTTAATACGGGTCATATGTGTGTGTGTGTGTGTGTCTCGGAAGATTTTCATCTTTATATTATATATTTTATTTTATTTTATTTTTTTGTCTTTCGTTTCTTTCACTTAAACGGCATGTCACCCATTCGAGACACAAATCAAAGTACAGCTCAATTACATTGGTATATCAATTTCCTAGAATGTTAAACCAAATTTTGAATACAATATGACTTCTGACGAAACACAACTATATGTTGTTGTTATACATTGTACAATTGGACGTTGTACGCAACCATTGATGTCAATCCATTTTTCTATCCATAATGTGACCATTTTGAATTTATAATGTGTCTATTCACAGATCGAATGCGAATCAATGATCGAATAAGACGTCTTTGTTTTTTTTTTTTTATATCCATCGTGTATCGAATGACGAATGTCTGTATTTCAAATGTTTGAATAAATCGAATACATTTGATGAGATTATTAAGCTCAAGTAATGATATTGAATCATTCTTTTGCTCTTTTCTTTTTTCTCCATTGATTGCGATAATAAATGTAATTTACATATTTCCATATACAGAACAGGCCAATAACTGGTAAGCACAAAATTGTGTATGGCTAATACTTCTTTGATGTATATATTTCAAACTCTTGTGCATATTCGTTAGTGTTATGCATCTATTTTCACTCGTTTTTCATCATTATCAGCTATTGAGCTATTGAGTACTCTTTTTTGTTTTCTCAAAAACAAAAGTAAAACGGAAAAAATAATTCTCTATAAGCCTGCATTTTTCCATTTTGACTCTCATTTTTTCTAATAATACAAATACACTGGGCAATTATAACGGAAAGTTTTAACGCAAAAGGTAAGAAGAATGAGAAAACATACAACGATTTGCCATTCATATCCACACACACACACATCCCTATCAAATTGGAAAAACTGGCCGCTAAGACTAGCACGGCAAAGTTTATTGTTGATGGTTTGCCGGCTCTCTTTTGGCTCATCAACAATATTGATTAGTGTTGCTCTTTCTATTTCCATTTTAATGTTGATATGGGAAAAGAAAACAAGACAAAAAATAAAAGAGAAATCGGCCAAGTTTCTTCTTCATGTGGTCGATTCGCTGTCTGATTTTGCATGTTTGTTCAAAATAAATAAATAAATAAGCAAAAATGCAATATACTTTGCCAAATGCAAATTAAATGCATAAAAGTTGTGGGCGGTCGGTCGGAATTGCAAGTGATTTGAAAATTTTCTTTTCATATATCTAGCGTTCACCGACCGCCACACGTATCTGGTACATGTGTTTATTTTTGTACTTGGATTTTGCTGTAATAAATAATAATAAATGATAGAAAATTATGAAAAATAGGCTGTACAGTGTGAATTGCGAGTTGTGAGATTATACATGCGATGCAGCTATATAAAAGAAAAAAAGGCAAAAAAAAAAACAAAGATAAAAGCCATTCGAAAGGAATGATTTTCATAGCACTTAATTTATTTCGTAATTTTTGGTTAAATTCAATGTCGTTGAATCTCACTCATTAACGCATCATGCACAATTCAAATAACAAATAATAAATGAAAGCCAGACGGATTTGTTGATGTGTGCATCGATTTTCCAATATACCATCCGTATATCATATGCATTATGCCAGACAAACACACAGATGCAAATTTGTCGATTGAATGGCGGTGATTGTATTATCGATATGAAAAACAATACACACAGATTCAACAATCTATGACAATGTGTCGATAGTAGTCTGAACCGGTGCGACAATTTTATTCACGTTACCGGTCAATGGATAATAGAAATTCAATATCACATGCGATGCATACAATAATGGCCTATTCGCTATTCGCTTTCATCGTTACATTTGCCAAACGAATTCATTCTTGGACAATATTTATCGTTTGAACGAACTGATATGAAGGCAATAATTTTATACATTACTGCCACATTGTTAACTGGACCTGGATATCGTTAACGGAATGGATAAACTTTATATTACAATGACACATACCGTTGCACAAGCGTTAATTTAATGTTAACTGCTATAGACGTTATTATGTATTGTTAAATTTGTCTTCTTTTTTCTGTTTTTCTTTTTTCTTTTTTCTTCTAATTGTTTTTTTTTTTCATCTTCTTATATATCTAATTTGACTTCGTATCGAGGCGGATTGAACCGATAATTGAATTAACATGTTTAAGTCTGAAAGCCTTCGAAATGAACATTGTACATGTGTATGGCTATTGATTATTTTTCCACTTTTATTCGAAGGTAAAATGAAGGAAGAAAGAAAAAATGTTTGCCTCGGCACTGGAATTCTGTGAAAAAATAAATCAATTTTTTAGCGAAAAAAATATCATCAAAATAACATTCGATCATATTGTGAACGTTCGACATACTGCTACTTCGGATTTAATTTCAAATGTCACTCTCGAGAACAGTGTGCTGTTGCCGCTCATTGGAGAAAAGGTTTTCTTCACTTTTGTGGATTGTGAAATGCCGATGAACTGAAAAAACTCGACTCAGATAGAAATGGAATACCATGAATGGTATTTAAAACAATAGAATTTTATTTTGATTTTGAAATAATTTTCGATTCAGGTATATAAGAAGAGAAAACGTTGAATCTGTTTTTGAATCCGAGGCTCAGAGCACTTGAAAATGAATTCGATTACTGTTTTTCCGTTTGAATTCAGTAATCCATGTAGCCAGTAATCCGTTAGTGACCTTACTGTGAATGAATCTCTTGCCGCTTTGTTTATTCCTCATCGTATCATATTCATTCAATGGCAGATGTTGTGGTGCATGGATAATTTTTCGAGGCTCAAATTGTGTGCTTCAATGAAAGAGTTTAATATTGCAAATTCTCAGAGTGGTGTCAATGGTGATAAGTAGTTGAGACCACGATTCGAATGAAATGTATAGATTTGATTTGATGATGTTTTTCATCTTCTTGTCAACAAATTGTTGTTTGCCGTTTTGTATGCGTACGCATTCTTTATTTACAAATCCATCAATGGTCAATGGTCATGGTTCATCACTCAGTCTGTCTGTCTAATTTAATATTTTCAGCTTGAACTTCGTCGAAACGAATGAATTATTTATATTCATTTATTTTTATTGCATGACAAAAGTAAACATAAAATCATCACTCTTGCGCCAAAACAATCGGCATACTTGTGCAAATCAGTGTGAAACAACTGTCTATTGCGAAACAAATGCACACTGTACACAATTTTAATGTTTCGTGACACATAGCTTGCGATTTGAAGGACTGAAATCTATTGAAGTTATTGTTTGCGGAATGGAAGAAAACCAAAAACTAAAGAATTAAAAAAAATCAATGATTTTTAACCCAACCGTCAACAATCTATGAGTTTACCGAAAAGAAAACATTTCTCTCAAAATGCAAAAAGGAAAAAAAAATTCATTGAAAAATGACATTGTCAGTCATTGTACTTGTGGTATATGTCATCGTTATGCATTTTCGTACAACTAACATGCCGTTTCTTTCTTTCATTTGTCATAATCATTTTTGTGTTTTTTCTTTTTTTTCTTTCGTTTTTGTAGATTTTGGATGATTGCAAGTTGCAACTGCAATTTCAGTCTTTCATTCTTTTGTCGGTTCTCGTGTTGGGGCATTGTTCCAATGTGAAAATGTCGTCAACTCATCTTCATCGGTCAAAAACCAGAAGAATGGGTTTAATGATAATAATTGTGCAAACGCTTTTTACATTTTATTCATCATCAACATAAATTTTGAATTGTAAAGACGGAGCGAGACAGAGCGAGAGAAAGAGAGAGAGAGAGAGAAAGAGAGAGAGTGTTAGACTTGTTCAATATATTGGTGTAAATGGTGATGCAATGGTTGCACCAAACAATGGAATCTTACAAATATTCAAAATGTAAAATTCAATTTATGCAATCGCTGTTTTACGTAATTTGAATGCGGTGCGTTGTTTGAATTCGACGAAAGGGGAGAGCATTCCATAATTTTGATGAAACAAAAAATTTGTGATACATCGAAATTTGGCCAAACGAATGGAAACAACTCGATACAATCGATGTTTGGTCGCATTTTTGCAATGCTATCAATTTCTTTCCAATAAATAGAAAAATCCCACAAAAAAGACCCGAAACTGTCAAAGATTTTCTGTTACCAGAAATCACATCCTTTTCTGGTTCGAACGATGAAGATGAACATACATGCAAACATAAATTAAAAGCGACGAGAACAATGACAATGATAAATCCTTGCCAACATCGAAAGGGAAAATGTAATCAGGCAAAATCAGTAACAAAGATGAAAAAAAAGGATTACAAAAACGCCAAGGAACACATGTATGAACTGGCAAACCACATAACATTCCATCCATTCATCCATCTCTTTTTTCAAATTTCATTTTCATCGGTTTGGCTCTGATTTTGCTTTTGGTATTTGTTTTTTCTCTTTTCTTCTCTGTTCTCTTTCTCTCTCTCTCTCTCAATTTCTCATTTCGTTCGTTTCATTCGTTTTTGTTCCTTTTCGCTTCTTTTCGTCCGATTATTTGCATTGATGCGTGGTGGTCACAATGATAGGATAACTTAGATAGATGCATAAACGAATATAGGAGAGAGGTAAACAGATGCAAAATAAAACTAAGGTATGCACAGCTCAAAAATACAATGATGTCAAAATCAGGACAACAGTAGAATTGTCATACTGTTGATATGCCAACGATTCTCTTTATTTTCTTTTGGATTCTTCGTTCACTTTGTTTGCTCCTTTCTAATAATAATGCTTGTGATGCACAAATGCATGCACTTTCTGCAAAAGAAATACGAAAATATGAGAAAAAGGGGTCAACAAAAGAAGAAACATTTAAACCGAATGTGTCAAACAATGGGCATCGCACAAAGGTATGCATCACATTCAAACAAATAATAACTGGCATTTCAGATTAAAACATTCAAAAAGCAGAAAAAGATCTTCCATAAACTATGCACACTGCACACCTTCTGAATGGTTTTGCAGGCCATAAGGACTGTGGTTATAAGATTGGTTCAAAAATTGAAAAACGAAAAACTAATGATAAAAGAGACAACTGAATAGAGAATACAGAAACGAAGGAAAAGTGAGAACGTTTGACGATTGAGTTGGAACAAGAAAATGAAAATTAAACAAATTGAATCAAAATTGTAAAAAGGCAAAAGCAAAAGCAAAAAAAAAAAAAAAGAAGAAAAACACATTGAAATGCACCTTGAGTGTGCGACAAACAAAACTCTTATTTATTTTGTCTTTTGTGGGAGAAAATGGCATTCATGGATGAGAAACTGTATCTAATTTATCACCCGATCCTATTCAGCATCTAATTCAATGAATTGATTTTTTTTAATTTCTCAATGTTTTTCTTTTATCCAAAATTTAAGCTACCATTTCGTCTAACAATTCCGGCACTCTAAATATGCATTGTTATTATTCGAATAAATTGGAATTTTGAAGGAAAAATTCTGTCAACCACACGAAGACGGAAGACACCGACCATCCTTTTATTAATTTATTTTTGTGGGTGTTAAGATATGCATTATGCATTATGAATTTTTATTTTTTTTTTTTTTCATTCAACGCATTTGATCGAAAATCGGTTAACCCAAATTAAGAATGGAAGCTTATGGGAAAATGATTTTAGTCCTTTTCTTGCCGAAGGTGCATAATAAGCAAGAAGAATACATGAATACATTGATCCATATACAGCCGGCGTATAGAAAACTCTTTCTTTCATCTCAAATATTTGTTTATGTTCACTTTTTCTCATCTTGATCGAGTGAGTGAAGGAATCGATAGAATTGGGCTGTCACACATCTTTTCGGTCTCATCGAATTATTATTGTTATTATTATTATTATTATTATTACTGCCATAAGGACAATTTACCGATCGCCAAACAATTGAATATTGGTGATTGAACACCTTTTGAATATCAACATTTCCCTTTTCCAATTTTGAATGAAATGAAAATGATGATGGAACGATGAATTCAGACATTTTATTCAGTACTTGATTATTATTATTATTCTTATTTTGAATGATTTGTGCGAATTTTCAAAGCAGTTTGTCTACAATGAGGGATCATCGTTGGCCTGATGTTCACAGTTTATTTGTAGTTTCCGTTTTTGATTTTCCATTTTTTTTCTTTTTAATGAAATATTTTGGGATCGTTATGAGGGAAAAAAAAACTCATTATAGTATGGCTGACCGCACGCTAATCGAATGCTTGTGGATATCGACTTTCTTTACGCATAAGAGCGGGAGAAAAAAGAATTTTAACCAAAATCCATGTTTAATCATATCAATTTACCACGCGGGGTCATTGAAAATGCTGCATTTCTTATTGTTTTTTTTTCTTTCTTCTTCTTTTTCTTCATTGTTTATTCCCTTGTCTCTTTTGATGTGTATTATTGATTTCAACTCGCATCGTTTGTTTGCTGAAATGAAGACACCATCTGTGTGGTTCATTCTCGAAAAGATCAATAGCACTCTGTTTAATTGTATATTCAGGTTTCTTCGATTTCATATAGGGAAAATGAGATAGATCGAAAATATGTACACAAAACGAAAATT
>GL501517.1:4375999-4398139 GCA_000149185.1 Mayetiola destructor
TAAACGAAAATAAAGTATAAATAAAAGCCAATCTTAAATATGATCGACGCCTGCTTTTTTTCACTATATTTCAAATGTGGCATCTTTGGCTGCATAAAGTATGATGTTTGAAGCAAGCAATGGGTCATGGAATCGTATTACATTTCTCAAAATGGACAAACACATCATCTGTGGATTTGAAATGCCTGCTCAAAATGAAAGCGCAAACAAAAAGAACAAAAAAAACAATTAAATAAACAGCGTTCAAGTCAATCGCATGCTGGTAATGAATAATTACACATTGGAAGCATTCGGGACCGAATGGGCCGCAACTGCTTATTATTTCAATCGCTCAAATCTGTCCAAAAATTCGGAACAGAACTCAAAAACAAACCGAATTCATTTTTTGCTACTTAAAAAGTAGTAAACAATCGAAAAAGACAGATTATAATCGGGATATAATCGATTGGTGCTAAAGAAACAAAATCATAAACATTTTTACCGAAGTCTTTGTCCGTCATTTTGTTTTCGATGAATTTCTTGCAAGAAAAGCAAAGCGAACCACCAAGATATTTTCAAGCAGCCAATAAGAATTTGACCGAAATTCTCATTGGATTCTTATAAATGTTTCCCTACTATTTCTCCATCGTCATGGCACAACCTTTTCTTATTGCCCGCAAACACAAAGAAAATTTTATTTTCTTTTCGAATACAAACGCAAAGAGACAACGCAAAACCAATAAGAAATGAGACTCACATCAGAACAATATGTTCTGTAAAGAACTACCAATACATACTTGCCAGCGTCTCATCACATTGAAAAAGTAGGGGAATCGTACAAACTACAAACTACAAACACAAATCATTTCTCAAGACATTTTGTCTCGACTAGAATTTAAAGAAGCAAAGAAGGAGCATATGGTGCTTTGGAAAAGTTTATTTATTGTATGTGAACGTGCACACATACTTTTGAAACCGATTTCGATATCGACTTGGATATTGTGTGCTTTGGAGGAGCGATGCGTTCTTTGTGTTTGTGTGTGTGTGCGTTTTTTCTTCTTGCTGTAAGAAAACGGAAACCGAACGACCTTGCGATACGAAAACTATTTACTGTGTGCGCGATAAAAGGAAACACCGTTCAAGATGTTCTTTTAGACATTTAAAGAAAATATTGCATAGGGTGGCTCTGAATTTTTGGCATTTTTATTTTCATCATTGCATATCGAATATTCGAATATAAGATCTGGTTTACTCAAACGGAAAGAGGCAAAAACGAAAGACATATGGCTTAAATACATAAATGCCCAAAGAACAAATAATAAGCGCGCGTGTGCTATATGATCTATAGATCTATCACTAAATTTTTACCCTAATTTCGATGTACTCAAAGGTAATCTACCAAAAATTGAAAAAGTAGTAGCGCGCGCACAAATGTCCTCAACATTACGGAGATTAATAGAAAATGATCGAAGCACACACACATCACATTCGTGTATAACGAACAATATTTTTCTGATGATTTTCTATTGCAAATGTTTTTGAGCATGTTCAGATGTTTCGATTAATATCATTTCTTATTGCAATTCGACGAAAGAGAATGAAATGAGAAAAAGAGACCCTTCTTTGCATGTCGTGAACTTAACTGTTCAAATGTTCGAATAGTCACCCTACGATATTATCCAGTTTTCTTTTTTTTCTTTTGTCGTATTACTATTAAATCGCATCTATGCATCGCCTGTATGTCACAATTTTATGAATTTCTTTTTTATTTTATTTTATTTTATTTTTTGATGAAGCAAGAGGCAGCTGCAGAATAATGACGTAAAGGTAAGGTAACTAACTATACATGCGCACCATGAATATGAACAATAACGTTTGTATTTTATGAATTGAACAAATACATATTGTACATGATGATCCGTAAGAGGGGTCACAAAAGAAATCAACTCAAACGACTCACAATTGCATGTGTAGAAAACTGCTGATTGCCGAATGTATGCAAGAAAGAACGGGGAAAATAAAAACCAGAAATGTTTCATTGTTGATTGCTTAGGTGCTGTACACTATGCTACTACTAAAACTACTACTATATACTACTATAGACGGATGAGACAACAGAAAATATGATGCGGTTTGCGCATATTTAACTACTACTCCATAACCATCTACAGCATTAATAATAAGTTTTACTATACGATATTTGTATGTTGAAGGTATATGTGCAGAATGCAATTGTAAAGGAAAAAGTCTCTAACATCTCTGATATATTTGTGTGTAAAAAAAAAAAACAAAAAAAAACAAAAATTAATACACATATAACTATAGCAGACGCATTCTCAATAGACGAGAAAAGGGAGAAATAACATTCAAAGAAGAAACTACGATTACAATTACAATTGATTTCGGTATGAAACTTATATGAAATTGAATTGTATTGTGTGCTGTGTGCTGTGTGCTCATTCATATTGTGTGTCGTCGTGAATCATCAATGTATTTGTTATTGTGGATATTAAGCTGCGCAGCTTGTTGCACTTATGCGACTCGTACGTATATTTTTTGGAATATATGTATAAAACTTTATAATAACCTTAGAATGTTGCCGAACATCGAAATTTTCTATCCGGGTAAAATGTATATGGAATTAATACCACCACATATAGAGACGAACAGACATAAACAACAATTGCATTCAATACACGAATATGAACATCTGCCAATCTAAGAAAATAAACAATAAGAATCCAATTTTACAGCAGATCTAAATTGAATACGAATTTTTTCCACTATTTCCAGATGGATTTTGTTTGGTTGCATTGTTACCCAGAATGGACTGCTGTGTATTTGTGCGATCCGATATTTTAAAAGAGGGGAAATTTTTTTCTGTTTGCTTATTGAGAACTAGTTGAGTTTGCGCGTACGGCCAAACAAACATTTATAAGACAATTTGGGTTTGCTTATTCGAAATGAAATTCCTTCAAGACTTGTTTTGTTTTTTTTCGTTTTCTTTTTATCAACAATCTTATATGAAACAAAATCCGAAAGAAACTTTTCATCTAAACTGGAGACCGCCCATTCGAATTTTACATTTCAACTATTAAGATTGCGATGAGTGTTTTCCATTCAAAGAACGTCTTACGAATCATCGGATTATAAATTATTATTCAGGCGACTTTGTTGATTCAATTATTAAAAAATTTCTCCTTTTACTTTTCGGCAACAATAACTTATTTCGAGAGTTAAAGTTTAAGAGCTAATTTTTACATTTGGCCATCCATCTTTGGAAAGGATTCAAACTTATAGTTTTTGCACATTTCATACACAAAAATTAAAATATCACCGTTACATTGTCTCGAGCCATATCCATTGTTCTTTACATTTTCCCCTAGTCAAATCGTACAGATTTTGTTTTGTTTTGTGTGTTTTTTTTTCTTTTCGTATTTATCTGATTTATTTTGATTCAGATTTTATGATGATGCGTTTCGGTTGTTATATAATGATTCCTTTTCATATAACAAAAGAAAAGTAGGGTCGCGTGCCAAGCGCATGTGTTGTAAACTTATATTTAGTTGATGCAGACGATATTTTGTTCATACGGTTTTTTTCTGGTTCTTTCTTCTTTCTTCTTCTGTTTCAGTTTCTCTTGTTGTTACCTAACATCAAATCGGATTCATTTGTTCATTTCAAACGATTACTTTGGCACATTACTCGATCGAGTGTGTATATGTGATGTATGAGCACAAATGTGTTTTCAATGAGTGCACGAGCGATTTGATTTCAATCAAAATGTAAAATCTCAGCACCGCTTCTCGTAAATATTGCAAATTGTGAATGGCATTCATGCGCCAATCTAAAATAATATTCGTTTTTTTTTCTTCTTCTCGAATAAAATAGTACACACTTAATGCAGGCATATTCATTGCACTAAAATTTCTTCTTTTTTTTTATTCTGGTTAGAAATTCTTTGCATAATTTGATGACAATGAAGCAAATCGAAATGATGCCCTGCTTAATTCCGTAAATTCATAGAAATCATAGACTTTAATCAAATGTTTGCAATGTCTCTCTTCAGCTTAAGTTTCATTCATAAGACTTTCTTTTCGGAATAATGCTAATGGGGAAAATTTTTTCTGAAAAATGTAAATTACCACCAAGAATATTTTCGCTTTTGTTGTTTTGCTCTATGATATTTGCAACAATAACAGAAACAATAAAATTTCATGGCAATCATTGTCAGGCATATGCAAAAGAAAAAAAATTGAAAAACAAAAAATAATGCACACACAATACTCGACGAAAACAATGCTGTAAAGATGATGCTGAAGATGCAATGGCTGTTGGCTTGCATTATGTTTAATAGTTGATTCGAAAATATATTTCGTTTGATGTTCATAAGTTGTGATGTTTATGGAAAACTAGAAGCTAAGAGTTTTATTGTTGAAACAATATGTACAGTAGGATATGAGCTCATGATGACATACGACTACTTTTCATATTATAAATCTTTATATCGGTTAAATGCTACTTTGAATTAAGTCAGCACCATAGCAACAGCAGCATTAAAAATAAAATTGAAAGTTCTTCTTTGTATTGTTGCATTTCTTTGCCACTTTGTTACAAAAATTTCTTTCATAAGTCAAGCATTATCATCTCGTGTGTAAATATTTAGCAATGTGAATGCATCGTTTCCATCGTTCATCATCATCATCATCATCATCAACATCTGCATGCATAGTTGAAGAGTTGCATATAAACTGCACTTTGTATCGTTTATCTGATTCACACTCATCACGCATGCTGACATTTAAATTGAAACATATTAATATGGCTCTACGTTACATTGTTCTGGATGATGATGATGATGATGTAGATGTGAAGGACTTTCTAGTACAGTTTTTCCTCTTTTTTCCCCCGTCTCTCTAATCTTTTTAAAACCTCTACCCTCTAAAATACCCTCGACTCCATTCTATGCGAATGTGTATGAAGTGTTTGAATATTTGATGGAAAATTAATAATTTCATTATTGTGATCATTAAAGCCATTGTTTTATCATTGTGTTATTGTTTGAATGCATTTTTATCATTTGATTACTTTTAAAAATCCTTCATCAACGAGATACAAAGGCAATTTAATCTAATGAATGGCACGGCAATCTAATGCATACATTTTAGTAGAAGAATCTATCGCTAGAAAGAGTTTGCAAAAAACAAAACATAAAAACTTATAGATTTGCAGGAGTGGCAGATAGAAAGAGCAGCAGCAGCCGCCACCACCACAACAATAACAACAACTCCAACAAAAAGCAACAAAGAAATAATAGAGGGAAATAAAAAAAAATAAAAATAAAAATAAAAAAGAAAGAGAAACGATCGTAAACGGAATTACTGAACCAACAAACTAAATAGCCAAGCAAACAAAATCAAGAGGAAGCAATTTAATTCACAGGTTGATTCTTATTAGAATTAAAACCGGATACATGGCCCACCTATAAAACGGAAACACACTTAAGCAGCAATGCGCGATAAAAGGCGGCCACTACTACTTAATTTGTAATGCCAACATCATACACTTTGCATGTAATAAATTCAAAATATTTCCGGTAACAATGTGAACTCGTGGTGAACGAAACTGTAATTTTGCCATTTATAGAGACACCGTCCATCGTCCATCATTCGCATCAAACATATTTTACAATCATAAAGAAAACAAATCCAATTCATTAGATTTTGTATGGTGTTCTGTTTTGTTTTGTTTTTTTTCTTTTTTTTTTTGTTCTCTCCCCATTTTCATCTACTAGACAGAGAGAAACGCACACAAATGCTGATCTCAATGATGATCATGATGATAACACATGTACGTTTAGTTGACGGTCGAGAAACGCCAATGCAATTATATGTATTAAAATTTTGGTTTTTTTTTTCGTTTCTATATGTTCAATGCTCAATATTCAATTCTTCAATGTAATTATTCATTGGAACTTAATTTTTCTTTCGAATGAATGATCTCATTCACATCTGAATATTATCTCTATTTGGTTGGCTGGACTATAATTTCGGTTTTAAATGATAATATGAACGTTTTTTGCTAAAAAAAATTTTGAAATCTTAATAATGATCAAAGTGTGATGACAACTTGATATTCCAAACTATGCCAGGCAATAAGTCATCTACAATAAATAGTATATGATTGCGAGAGAGGGAGAGAGAGTAAAAAATGACTGAACACAGAAAAAAAACAGAACAAAAACCAGCGAAAAAAACGCAAAATCAAATTCAATTGTACTGAATATTAAATAGCACGTAAGCCACCCACATCCGGCTTCAAAATGAATACCAAATGACGATCTCTATACGATCATTGGATGCTTTTGTTTTGAATAGGAGGAGAACATCAATACAGTCGCCAATCCGCGAAGTGATTCTTCATTCGAAAGCTATTGTTAAGCGTTAAGCAGCACAAATGCTAGCTGGATTGGCTCCATTGTTCGGCCAAAGTCTGAATTTCAAGTCATAAATGAAAATTGGAAGTAATCAAACAATAAAGAAGAAAAAACAACAACAACAAATATATTAAAGTGATGTCCAGTTGACAGCAAACAAATTTTTTTTTCATTTCATCAACATTTCGACAAATAGACGAAAAACATAATCGTCACTGCTCTGATGAATTTGAATTGAACACTTCATAATAATTTGATTCAATGCTAAAAAAAACAAATTCGCTGTAGAATCATTGAACTTTTGGAAAATATTGTTGGAAAGTCTTGTTTTTTGATCATTTTTGGTTGAAATATTAGTTCAAACTCGATTTACATCAAATAGAAAATGAGATATACAATTAATTATTCATCATTCGATTGAATGTCCAATGACCACGTGCCTTACCGGTCGAAACCGGAAAATCATGTTCAAGAATGTAGCATTTCATTTTTTTTTTTGTTCAATGCCAACGTTGAGTGAGCAGCTAGCACATGTCCATTTGATATAGTTTAATTGAAATGACATGATGATGCGTTGCCCGAATAGAAACAAAAAAAAAAGACGAAACATTAAAACATTAGCCGTGTCGATGGCGAAAGATGGTCAAATCCAGAAAAATAAAGACTATTTTCATGGTACTTGATGTGTATCGTTCAATTCACTGAAAATGGCACGCTTGAAAGGAAATAAATATACAGTCGATCACATCAGTGAAAAGGCGACGAAAAAAAAATAAAATAAAATAAATTCATAGTAAATTTTATACACCGATAACAACAAACACAACCGGAAGGATTCACTGTTGACCGATTCGAAAGCTGTGACTCGTGTCCCCATGCGCATCAAACGATATCAAACAATGTTAATTGCCGATCATCATCGAATTATTCTTCTTCTATTTCTGTCATTCAATGGTTGTTTGGTAATATTGTTTTTATGTGTTTATATTTTCATTCTGCTGGTCTTACATTTTCTAATTCATTTTACAGTTGTAAAGTATTATGATGAACGAGGAAGTGAGATGATCTATCCATAAATGGCCTCTTTTTGAATTCAGCTCGTGCCATAAAATCAAATCCAAGTGTCCAAATGACTTTGAACGAAAAAAAAAATGAAATATTTTCCAAGCAGTCCACATAATAATAAATTTACGAGCCTGCAGAGTTTCTATTGCTGAAGATTTTTTTTTTTTCGAAAAAAATTCGAGTGTCGTGTAATTATTCTAAAATGACAGAAAAAAAAATGCATTAATAACACGACCGGTTTGCAATCGAGAGCAAATAATATCCAGGTGTGCAATTGAAATTGCTTAAAAAGGTCTAACTCATTGCTTCTTGATTAGCAGCGCGTCTATGTCGAATAACTTATGGCTTAACTATTTGCCAAACATGCAGTGGTGTATGCCATGCATAACACAAATAATCGAATTGAATTGAATTTTCAGTTGTTTACCGTGAATAATGTTTAATTTCTTTTTATTTTATTTTGTCTTCGTCTCCTTTCTCCCTTTGATGCCATCGGGAAAAACTGGAAACACGTATGAATGTGCGATGTGCGTGCATCGTCTCATTCATGTAGGTAAATTAATAACATTGAACATTGTTGTACAGTTAGGTCAAATACAAATATGTATACTATGTACGATGATGGTTGTTGTTATTTTATTTCATATTTCTTTTTTTGTTGGGGTGAAAAAATGTCGAAATGATGCGTCTTTTCACAGCTGCTGTTTCGGAATGTTTGGACTTTTGAGTTGGTTCGTCTTTTATTTTTGCTCCCGATCCTGTGATCAGGACTATTAATGCACATTTTGTTTGTAAGCAATGACTGATGTATAAATTTGAAGGCAAAGTTTAGTCGAAACTTTGTTTTATTGCTCACCTTATTTCCACCATCGATATGACCCTTTACCAAATGACTTTTTCTCTTCACAATTTCTCGAATCGATGTATAGTTTGACAAAGTATGTGTTCAAGCATTTTGTTTTATTTTTTTTTACTTGATTCTTGAACATGCATAGAAACCCAAATGATAATAATAATAATTATTCCATACCAGTGAAAATTTAGCCACAAAAATCCCCCAAATATGCACACATGCCAACAAGCAAAAACTTAAAATATCGTACAAAAAACCGAATAAGAAAACTATTTCGCATAATAGATTAAATCAGTAAATCAAGCGTGTAAATGAAAATTCTAAAGATTCGATTAACTTTCTCGTGTATGTAAATGAATTTTAAAAGATTTATTAGTGGCTGAATGGTGTGGTGAAAAACGTGTTTTCATCTTGTGGGGCTGTGCAACCAAATTCAAATTCATTTAAAGTTTTAACAAAATTAATCACCACTTTCCTTTGGGTTGCAGTTTTTCATTATTATAACGTAGCGAGTTCCCAAATTTTTTTTTTTGATCGGATTGACTGAAAACTATAAGCCGAAAGCAAACTTGACTTTTTACTCGAGAAAAACGTTGATAAAGAAGAAACGATGATCAAACCATTCAAGCAAAAATATCCGAAGAATTTCCAAAATTCTAGTTAAACGGATGACTGCTTTGCAAGATTGGATACAATAAAACTTTTCGAATGGTTCGAATCTCATCGATGGTGAATTTAAAAGATGCACGGATCAGTGAAAATCAACACGATATCAATATTAATTAATTATTTATTATTATTATTATTCTTGACTAACCAGCCGCACACAAACAATCGATCCACTTAAGATATGACATCTAATTATTATTTTTTAACAAAAGCAATCGTTTATTATTAATCAAATTGAAATGTAAACAAAAGGACAACCGAAACAACATCATTCAAATACCCAAAAATCCATCAACTTCGACTGACCCTTCGAAATTTTTCATTTTTGCATTTTTCACTTGCCTTTAAGTTGTTTGTTGTTGTCTGAAGACCACCTGACAAAGTGTCATCGCCCAATAATTCATATTTTTTTCCAAACACTCAATTTATTCCTCAAAAATATATCGTCTCTATTTCATTCTTGTTCCGGTCTTTCAAATCTACTCAAGTTTTAATGTTTTCCATCATTTTCTTATAATGTAATCATTTAACCGTTTCCACCCTCTTTAAATACCATTTATAGACGATTACACAATCGAAAGATTATCGCCGCTGTACTGTGTTCAGTGTGCATGAATTGATACGATTTTTCTTTCGTTCGGTTTTTCTATTCTCCATTTTATTCGTTCGTAAGAATAATAATAATAATAACAGTTGTAGATTCAATAGTTCATGTTGAGCCCAATTTAATCGTGTTTTGAATGAGCTAAAGTGTGATAATTTCACTTGAATATTTTATACATATAGTATAAGTATATTTCGAACCCCAAAAAATGGAATTTCTTATTTTATTTATTACGATCGGCAATTAACTACAATTTGATGTCTTTGATTGAAGTTAGTTTTGGTTGAAATTACCAAAATGAATAGCATCAATATTTGTTTGTTGTGTACACGCAACAGCAGTTGATTTTGGGGTCTTGAATTGTTCATTTCATTTGAAATTGTGTTTTCAATTGCATTTGAAAATTTCCAAAGAATATGAGGCCATTCAAAGTACACTGGGAATTGTCTGGAATGTTATTGATATTTGTAATAATAATATTTGGGTTGAATGGTAAATGGTAAAGGCACTTGTTGAATGAACAAAGTGTTTTTGGGGATGTTGATGTTGAACGTCTTTCAGGAATTCACAAATGAATTGACTATTCAAACACCACAAAACACTTGTGGATATTCGTGTATCATCGAATCGGTTGTCCTTGTCGTCGTCGTCGTCGTCGTCTTATTTCTCAAGTTAAGTAGCCAATTTTTACTTGAATGGCATGAAATGCTTACGACGATAAATTATCCATTTGAAAGTGTTAACAGCACATTGTTGTATCGCCCTTTTCGCCATGCTTGACGGGATACTTATTTTTTTCTGTACGCTGTTTATTAAGAAAACGTTCATTCCCTCTGGGGGCAGTTTTTTCTTTCACGTTTTGGATATTTTGACAATGAAAAGAATGCCGAAGAGAATGTATTTCAAGTTGAATTTGATGAAGAGTGTCAGTTTGGCGCCGTCTTTACAAAAGATTTCGATTTTTGTTGGAATTTTGGGTTGAATGGAATTCCCGTTTTTCTAGATGACCTTTCGTCGAACGGCAAAAAAAAAAATATTGACCTCATCCTACCATATCAACAGGTCATTTTGCATGTACTCGTTTCGGAACGCAAACATTTCGAACGATAAATAAAATCAATAATAATGAAAAAAAAAAACCCTTAAATTCGTAAATTCAAATTATTAAAGCGATTTTTATTGCAAGCAATTGCAATGGATTTATTCGGACAAATGAACAGTTAACGGTACGTTGGAAATGCACATTGCACATGCCTGAACAAACAAATAATCGCGAAAATAATAAATAATAAATGGCTGGATTTTTAACTGATATTCACGCCAATAATACAAAAGTATGCACATATCACACATGTAATGTATTGTATAAAAATAATAATCGAATGCCAACTACGAGTGTGCCAACTCATTTGTTTCAATTCGTAGAAATATTTTCCAATAATTCGGATTGATTTGAGGTTTCCAGTATTCAATAATATCGATCGAGCGTTCAAATCGCTTCCATCAATTGAGTATGTTATTTAAATTTTTTTCATGTTGACTTTCATAATCGGTGTGATTGAAATGTAGTTCAACGCGCATCCATGAAAATTAAATAGAGTTCATGGCCATTCCATCGGAATACAACTAATTGCGTACCCAAAAATGGATAAATGAAATATTTGAAATATAGTTCAGTGATTTTTAGCTATCATTTACAAACATAATTGTCATTGCGCACATTCAAATGAAAAACAAAAAGAATCGGACTCAGTTCAATTTGCGGCTACATTTCATTTCAATCGTATGAAAATAAATAAAACTGTTCGTGTGCATTTGAGTTTGTTCTTCTTCTTATTTTCTTTTTTTTTTTTGGGAAAAGTTGCATTTTCAGGCTCTTGAAAGTTAATAATAATTTCAAGTCGATGCTCAAGAGATGCATATTATTCGTTATTCTCGTTCGATATTTATCGAATCAGTCAGATATCAGTTGTCGGTTTGTCATTTTAAAAAAAAACACACTTCAAAAAGTAATTATTGTTTTGTCGCAATTTGAATGCATGCAACTGGAAGCTCGATCGAAACCCTCACGACGATGCATTTATAAATACATGTATTTTGAATGCATTCGATGTTGATGCGACGACGAATCGAATGCATGAGGCATGAGGCATGAGGCATTAGTTATAGCTGTATTTGGCTTAAATACATTTCGATGAAGTGAAAATGATTCGGTTGCTTGCTCACGCCAAACGTCTGTTGTTTCATTCCAATACTTGTAATGAGTGACATTTTCTATTTTGTTTCTCGAATTCGTTGCTTTTATTATTACTATTATCATTATTAATTTTTCGATGTGACTAAAAAGCAAAAACCGGAGCTTTAGCCAGTTGTATTTTCATGGATTTTTTTTTTTTTCAATTTTCTCGCCAAGGCTTCGCGTACCTTTATACAAATATACATAAAAGTGTGTAGGATTGCACGACAAAAACCAACCACTGAACACATAGGTAAATATGCCGAATGAAACGAAACGATACGAAATGAAAATGGAGAGAGAGAGAAAAAAAGGTAAACGAAACAATTTCACAAAATCGTTATCGTTCGAAAACTAAGAATTGCGAATTGTGAAACTGTTCATTTGTTTTGTAATATGCAATGTAAGGTTAATGTTTCAGGCACGTTCTTTGCCCACAATTCATAAAGCATGCGATTGTGGTTTATGCGTTTACTCTTGCAGTTCGCTTAGCTGGCATTATTTGGCTTGCACATAATAAGTACGAAAATTCGCTAGGCTCAAATCGTTGAGATGCTTATGATTCATTCGTGATGTTTTTTTGTGTTTTGTTTCTTTTTTTCAAATGTTTTTTGTTATATCACGTTGAGTTGTTTTTTCACGGCCAGAGTAATATGAAAATCGGTGCATTGTCATCAGGTTCACGAAGAGAATGATGACGATGAAAACCTTTTTAACGAAAAATTTGCCAATGCATTGTCATCAGTTGAAGCCAATATTACTTATTATAATGAGTACAATGTCTACCGTATGATACGAATACATCGTATCATATTTGTATCATTTCGCACACACACACACACACACACACACATTATTTTCTTTTTGTTTTCACCCAAAAAAAATTAATATTATAGTCTCAACCGAAATCCGAATCGGTGGAATGCCACGCAATGGATGGATTAATATGTATATGAAGATGCACATCTCATAAATATCGCATTAATTTTGGTTCAGCTATCATTTTGCAGCGATCCGGTAATTTTTAAGAACGACACGTAAACAATTGTTCATTGAGGCAGAATTCGGAATCATTTTGCCATCCATGTGAACGGTGGAACGAAATGTTATGCGGTGACAAACTGTTTATTATTTTGAGTTTTTTTTAGAAGGGCAAAACTATTTCGAATGCGAAGCGAATTTCATCTTGAAAACAGAAAACGATTGATTTATAGTATTTGCTGGATAGCTAGATTTGCATCTCAGATAATGTGTGCAATCGAGCGTCAAATAAATTGGCTTGTGAAAGTTTTGAAAAATGGTACATTCATTTGAATTTGATTTATAAAAAAAAAGAATTGCAAATTATTCAATTGTCATTTTGTAGGCCATTTTTTATCTTTGAATAATTCGCTGACCGTGCTCATGTGCTCATTGTTCTCATTACGTTCATTAGCAAATAACTGTAATGTTCATTTATCGGCATCGATATGCAACAATGAATAATAGTCAAGCCAAATTCTATAAAATGGTTTTGTTTGTTTGTTTGTTTGTTTGTTTTTTTTCGGGTGCTTTTCAACTGATCTGATACGAACAGAATCTGAATTCTTGTTTGGTTATAATTAATTTGGCTGAAGTTGATAGCATTTGCAATCGAATGGCATATCTCATCATATGAAATTAATGTCCCACGGTCGATTCGATTGTTTTCGATTCGATATTATTCATTCATGTTGTTTAATGTTCTTGAACACACATATTCAATATTCAACATTCAATATATTTACAGCTTATTGAAATTGAAAGAACAAATATAAATGCCTCGAATAGAGATAATAATAATAATAATAGTGTAATACGGTCACCAGCAAACGCTGACTATAAACAACAACAACAAATTACATACCGTAAAACGGTAAAGCACCGAAAAAGAATTTAAAAAAAAACATACAAGTGATTAAATTACCTGATTTATCGATCACACAAAAAACCGGATATGAGGAAGTTTTTTTTCTTTTGTCGCTGTTTCTGTTGTTGTTGATGTTGATGTTGATATTGATGTTGTTTTTGTTGTTGTTGTTGTTGTTGTTGTTTTGTAGTTGCCTTTTTGCGGATGTTGACTACTTTTATTATTCAGATAAACTTATTTTTTTCTGAAAAAGACAAATGGACACGAAACATTCATGAGATAATTATAATTGGAATTCATATGAATATGGGGGGGAGGCAAAAAAAAAGAGATTGAAATGAATAAAATCACATTAATGAAGTTTGGATTGTTTTGATCTTAATATGTAATTCAATAGATTATTCAGTAGTCAGTAGATGGGCAAAGCCATCATGTCATTCTCTTTTCATTCAGATTTCAATATTGATTTGATGTAAGTAAGTCATGCAAATTATTTGTTTCAAAAGAATACGACAACAAAGCATGACAGAGAAAACAAAACAAAAAACTGAAACTACAAAACTACAAAACAAACGAAAATTCGCTTTGCTCATTTAATCAATGGCGCCACGGATTGATGAGCATTTTGAATGATCGCGATTATTATTATTGTTATTATTATTTTTTAATTGTTAGAATGAAATTGCAATTATAAATTTTTAATGGAAAAATTGACTTTCAATTTAGATATATTGAGTGTCTCAGTTTTAAAAGCTATTCACTCGATATTTTACATCATTCACAAAAGTCTAAAGCGAAAATCAAACGAAATGTAACACGTCCAATGAGAATTGATAAAACGATATCTATTTTAAATATGTCGAAGAATTTTGAAGACTGAACAAAGCAACAGAGAGAAGGAGAGACAGAGAGACAGAGAGACAGAGAGAGAGAGAATGATGACCCAACCATTTTATCGTGTAGATGTTATTTATTTCGCATCTTCGCATTGGTTTGATGCGCAAGTTAATTTTAATTTTCATTTAATCACGTGAAACAAACAAAAAATGACACTGGAAGTGTTAATCACATCAATATAAAACAATTGTAAATTTTTCAAGTTACAATATATTCGATGAACGTTCATTTCAAAGATAGGAGTCGGTGGCTTCGATTAAATAAAAGCTCATAAACAAAGCTAAAATTATTATTTTGTTTGGAGATGACAGATGATGGAGGCAGAGAGAAAAAAAAATGGCAACAAACAATATAATAATCCAGTCCATGGTTATGCGCATTGGCTAAATGAAAAAATTGCCTCGAATGTTCGAATGGCCAACGAAACAAAAAAAGACACACCATAATACGAATGGTCACAATCTCATTGATAAAAAGCACCAGTTAAGAAATATATTACAATACGACCATCGTATCCACGTATTTTATTTTTTTTTTTCAATTCAAACACAATTGTTGTTGTTGTCGTCGTCGTTGTTGTTTTTCTGTTCACATTCGTTATTTATTTCATTTACAATTGTTTTGCATTTGTTACAATCTACTTTAGATTAGATTGAAACTCATTTATACTTTTTACATATATATAAAAAAAAGGCAATATCTATGCCATTAATAACACGGAAAGATGTACGAAAGAGAAATAGAGGGGAACAGGGGGAGATGGGAAGACCGAGAAAAAAAGCACGCCTGCTACATCATTCTCTTAATCATAACAAACATTTTGCATTTTACTTGTATTTACTTCCTCTTGACTAGCCATTTATCAAACGAATTTGAATTGGTTGAAGTTGGCGAGTTTGCGACATACGAACGTATGCATAATGCTTTTGCAGCTGAATTGCAATATGTTGGATTGCATATTTATTTTGTTCGCGATTCACCAATTTCGTCAAGCAATTGCTCCGAAATAAATAAATAAACAAACAAATGCAATCGCAATTTGAATGAACAGTTCTGCTGATAGAGTCTATTGAGCGGAAGGTGCATCACGTCTCTAACAAAACAATTATATTCTATAGGCGCGAAGGTGATTTCAATGAATAAAACATAATGCACTAAATAACTAAATGCATTTGCAAGCTCTTTTATTATTTTATGCACACAAATATTAAAATTCCACATTTTAATAAGCAATGTGTGTGTGTGTGTTACAGGCTGGTGCGTTTTCGTACGCTTTTTTTCTTCATATATCATTATTCCTCTGTTCGACGTTATCATCATGCCATGGTGGTTATTGCATCTCTGAACGCTTCTTCTTGCAATTGTGAGAAGGAATAATAGGAAGGAATAAAAAGGACGCTATTTCATTTGGATGCGTATACAATGGCTTTGAATGAGCATAATACACGCGAATAATAGCAACAATTATTATCTGTTCAACATTCATTCGAAAGCCTTGAGAGAAAAAAGCCAACCAACTTAACGACAATGAACAATCGATCCAGATATAGGAAATGGGAAACGAAAGGTAAAACGAGGTCTTGTGTCTCTTTTTATGAAATTCTGAGAATCTCCCCCCGCCCTCACTTGCACATTCACTCTCGCTGATGCCGGTTTTGTTGGTGTCATATTATTTTATCATTTTTTCACTTTGCTCGCGCTGATATGTCATGCCGATTTTCCACATTAAAAAAGGTGCCACAATATGTATAAACTTTCTCCAAACCGAAACAGAAAAAAAAACTGGCCAGTTATCCAACACACATTGTATGGTTTTGTTTTTATCATTAGCTTTGGCTTTCATGTTCGCAAGCAATATAACCCAATAAACAGAATAAATAATCTTTTTTTATCTAATATTTGACGTGGATTTTTTTTTCATTTTTGCTTGCTTATTTGTTATCTACATTTGATACATCAATTATGTTTGTATGATGATATGGTGCGTTATAATTTTTTCCACACTCTCTACATATTTACATATATACTGTACAAGTAAATTTATTGATTGGCCACAACTATCCACGACACAAAGCCCATTTATTTAATGATCTTCAAAAGAATTTTCAGCGCTTATCACAACATTGTTTGTCATATTATTACAACCAATGCAGACATTAAACATTCACTATAAAAATCATAAGTGTTGTCAAACGACCGATACGAAAACCATACGCTTGCCGGCTCACACATTATCACGGGTGCAAACTTTAATTTATAATTATTTTTTTTTTAATCTCATATAATATTATATTTTACTATGTTTTCCAGATGATGATAATCTCAGAGGCGGTTAAACTAATCGGCTATGACCAGTCTCTCGGTACAACAATTAATTAAACGATGACAAATTATCAAAAAGATGACATCGATTGAACGTATTGAACGGGTTTTTCTAGCGCTTTATCGATCGTTTTCCGGGCGAAATTTGAAGGCAAAAAAAAAAATGCCAGCCACAAGTTATCGGTTATCGGTACGAAATACAAAATCAAACTATCGATAAGACAATGGAGCGCGCGAGCATAGAAAGAAAGAACTAGGAACAAAACCAACTCAAACGCCACTTCAGGGCAATGGGGCATAAAACGCGAATTATGAAAACTAGCAGGGAATCATAAGAAGAGAAAAAAAGTATTTTTAACTATCTTTAAGCACATCAAAAACATCCAGGAATAACAACACAATAATATTGTTGGCATTTTAAGCATAATGTTAACACAGGCAACTCTGGACAATTATTGTACACATGAATATTTTTGTATTTTTTCGATTTCAAAGAACGACTGTAAAATGAAGTAAGTAAAAGGCTAAAAGTGGAATAATATATCGGTGACAGGCAGTCATCATTCACATCAATCATATACTACTATTGATAAGGAGCGATAAATCAGAGTCTGCTCAGAATCAAATGTCTTCGGAATCAAAAATAAAACCGATATCCGACTATTTGAAAAGAAAAAAAGAACTATAAATTTCTTTTTTTTTCCAGATATTTAAATTTGTTCGAAGCAACGCCCATTTCACGCAATTCGTTTCGAACAACTTTCAAACAATTACAATCTACAATTGAATAATAGAATTTTTGAAATGTATTTTATTTTCATGTGAAGCGTTCAACGTTCAGCGTTCACCGTTCATGTCGAAATCCCCAATGTATAATTTTGTACTCGTTCTTATTCTTTCACGCTTATTTTCCGTTCTTCATAAAAAATGAAATATCATTTGAGCTTCTCGTTTTCTCGTTTTTTTTGTTTTTGTTTTTGCTGTTGTTTTATCGTTCGTGTCGTTGCATATTTATTGTTGGATGGAATTTTGTGAAAATATCCGTAAATTATTTTCACTCAATAACCAATTGACTATCTTTTGTTTTCGATATTGTTTTAACATGTCTAAGGATATTCATAGAAAACATAACATTAAAAAATAGTTCAACCTAACAATCAAGGCTTAAAACCATATTTTGATCTATTCGCTCAAAATGCAACAACAAAACATATTCATTGACAGCCACGATTGCAATTTTCGAATCGAAGTTTGGTGGAGTTGACGAAATGAATGGATGGATAATTTCATAAAATAACATACAATTCATTTGCAATAATACCCGCCAATTGTCATTCAAATGCTTTAATTTTTGAGCACTTTGAACTGTTCATGACATGAACTGTTCCTTCTTTTTTCGCACAATATGCAATATAGAATTGAAAAAAATAGCCGACCCCTAACTTGTGATGCACATTGCACAATTGAATACATTTTTACTCAATCATTTATCGTTCAATACAAAGGTGGGCAAATTCAATCGAAATGTCTTAATAAAGTAATCTCTTCTCTTTTTATTTTTTTTTTATTATTATCATGGATTAAGGTTTGCATATCGACAAATATCGCACATATCGAAAAATATTCAATAATTTATTTTTGTTTTGAAGAGACTGTTATACAAATGCTAATAATTTATAAATGACTGTTGACTCACCTGACAAGAGTACGAATAACGCTACTGGTGAAAAACAAATTTTTATGATGTGTATGGTGTTTTTTCTTCTGAAAAAAAAAGATTGAATCACAAAAGAAAATTTAGTTAATGTTACAGTTATATTAGATTTAACGTCGATGAAATAAATCCTTAGGAAAAGGCGATTTTACATTCAACAATGAAAAAAAAAAATCGAAAATAGAAATACAGAATTGTATATTCATTTGATGGATGGTGTTCGATCATTGTTCATTTGGAATTAATAACCAACAATTTAATTTCTATACACATTTAAAAAACTTTTCACTTTCTCGCTCTCTCGTTTTTTTTTGTTATCTGGTTCGATTCTTTAATTAGACTGTTTCCAATTATATGTCATTATGTATGGATTACATTTTGATATTGGAATCGATTCAATCTATAATGAACATTGAACATTGGTCCAAATCGTTCGACAACGAACTATAATGGGACCATTTTTAAGTCCTCACAGATTTGATTGATCCGTGTTTTTCCATTTTCTGTGTCTATTTCTTTTCCCCTTCAAATTGATGAAGTGGAGTGTTTGTCGATGAAATCAAAATTTTCGTCTTTAACTCCTCAAATTACGAATGATTTTTTTTTCTGTTTTCAGTTTTAATTTTCTTTTTTTTAATTCCCGTATTCATAACGAAATATTCCCACGGATCCAATCTCATTTGGGTGAAGGGTAAATCAATATCCTTTATTGGGAAAATTCAATGTTATTGGATGGCAATGGTTGTACAGCAATTATTTTCGTTTATTATAATAGTTTCACAATTTTCTGTTCATCTTAATGTATTATTTATTATGAATTGTTTCAGAATCAACAGGTCACATCCACAATTGTTGTGTTTTTTTTCTTTTTTTTTTTAAATCGAAATTGTCAAATAAATTACCATCGCCGGATGTCAATGGAAAATGGATTCGAAACCATTTCGAATAGAATACATTTGACCAAGAACAGTTAATTCTTCTCAAAAATGGAATATATTCTTTTTTTTCAATCGTTTATTTTTCTTTTGTTGTTTTTCGTGCTATCGATGAAGCCGTCAACAGATTTAATTATATCATTCAAATTATCCACCCTTTTCTTACCGAGTTGAAAGTATCGGCGAACGATAAATGTAAATGACTTCACGTTCACTCAATATTCGAATTAATCAAAAAGTGAGGATTTTCGATAACTGTTGTGGACGTGCATCGTAAATTTGGATTCAGTAAAATAGACATAATCTTGTGTAGACAGTGGGCGGATTTTTTTCTTTTTTTTTTTTTGATGGGAATAAAATTAAATAAAGAATCGTTCCACTTCAAAAAGATGATTCAAAATGAATAATAGTTAATTAATTGATGGTCTTATCTCTGTACGCCCCCGATCTTGAGCAAACTGGCATGTAATACTTGAAACAAATCATTCTAATTGTAGAATGATCTATTCGTTCGAATGAAGATAATTTTCCTTCAAAATTCAATTGAAATAAATGCGTATGGATTTTTGATGGGTTTTCGTGAGTTTTCGATGGAATGACGTGTTTATGTCATTTATGCGTAAAAAAAAAAATATGTTAACCGAATATAGCAAAGTATTAACATATATTATGAAATTAACGTGAAATGAATGCACAATTGAAAGTGCTGACCGAGCGACATCTATGTTCAAATGGAATTAGTTGCTAAGTTTCGTTCACGCACTTTTCCATATACACATTCCATACCGCCCAAACGTATGCCATCCATACAGTTAGAAATTCATAATCCAAATATCAATCAGTTAGCCAACTTGCACATTGCATATATGGTGTGATATATGGTGAGATATGGTTAAGGCACTTAGAGCACATGCAGTTAATGCGTATAGTTCGTGGATCTGTACGCAAATCAATTTTGCAACATTTTTTGTTGTTTTGAATCGCTAATTTCGAATTTCGAATAAGAAAAAACAAATCCGTTAACAGTTGGATCTGTTCAGCACCATCGCTTATTTTATTTTTCGCATATTTTTTTCTTCACTCTTCAAAAACATCTCTTCATTTTGCTTTTCAATCGCAATCAAATGCTTGTTTTTCGTTTCGATCGTCATTTACATTTGAATTGCATAAATTTCGGCGGAACTGTCACACCATCCAAATCTGATTAGAAATTTTGAATTAAGCTTTGATGTAATAATGTCTCAAGTGTTAATACGATTACATTTTCACTTATAAGAATATTTCACTGTTTTCATTTTGCCGCTCAAAACACTTTACCTTTCGACAATCCACTGTTGAGTTGAATCGAAATGAATGTTTTGAAATAAACCAACAACAATCAACGAAAATACTACACACACACACACACCCACACACAAACACAAAAAAAACACAAATCAAATTTATTATGATGAAAAATCGCGAACACTTCGTTAGTTCATGTCATTTGATTTTTTAATCTTATTTTCTATACACATCGATCGGTGTTGATTTTCTTTTTTTCCTTCCACATTGGAAGATATTCAAGAGAGATAAAAAGAGATCGTAATTGATGCCACGCAAAAAAAAAATCTCGTCTTTACTATCAAGTTCTCATTCTAATTAATTATTATCCATATTCAATGTTCAAATGTTCAAATATTTAAATTGCAACAAATTTGATGTTTTCTTCGAAAATGATTTTGAATCAAACACTTGTTATCATCAACAGTTTATCTTTGTGTCTCATTTAAATTTCACTGAATGTTTGACCAAAAGTCGTTTCAATAAATATCATAACAATATTTGAGCTATGAAATGCATCACTTTCATTTATTAATGTGATTTGATTTCGGTTCGCGGCAGTGCGAAATCGATCCAATGCAGAGCAACACAAAAACATGCTGATTAAAAACCAATGAATGCCGCCCCATATAATTTCGTTTTTACTGGAATAATGAATCGAATTGGAATTTTTTTTTTTCGTTCGTATTGGATTTGATTTGTTTATTTTGTCTCTTATTTTCTGGTTTTGTGTTGTATTTTTTGCTTGTTGAACAGTTGTTTTCAGAGATCGGCGGTTAATCCAATAAAATTTGCTTTAATTTGAAAACCGTATTAAATTATTTCGATGGATATTTTTTTTGCTTTGACGTTTTATTTTTGTTTTCGTTTTTTTTTTTTTCAATAAAAAAAAATGTTTGACCAGAAAATCGCTGAAAAATTGTCTTTAAATTTTCATTCGACACAAAATAATTTGCTCCGTACACTTAACAAAATTCTTTTTAATGAGATCTCTTTAGTCGGAAAATAATGTTGACGTTATAATATCATAATGTTTCGTCCGCGCTGTAAGAGAGTTCATTCAGATATGGTAAATTTTGGTGAACGACGACACTATATAATATAAGGATAACTCCTTGCCTTGATAATATCTCATGAGTAGTACACACACCAAAAAAAAAAAAAAAAAAGAAAATAAAAAAGAAAGGAAAAACAAACAACAAAAAGAATAACGACAGAG
>GL501517.1:4406745-4444544 GCA_000149185.1 Mayetiola destructor
TCTCTCTCTCTCTCTCTCTCTCTCTCTCTCTCTCTCTCTCTCTCTCTCTCTCTCTCCTATCCCCCTTCCCTATCGCTGTCTTTCTCGCAATTTGAAAACAACTTTAATTAATAACTATGGCAAATTTTTCTGCCAATTTTGAAGCCTTCCCAATACTTTCATTTCAATATATGACGGAAAGTGGAATTAGCCGTTTTCGCCATCCGTTCATTTAATATGATCGATGCTGATTCTTTTATATTTTTGCAAATTATATTTGAAAAAAAAAAAACAAATTTTTGTTTGGATATACGGAATATGCAATTTTATTATGTACGTCGTACACGTAGTTTGTGTGCATTGCATTGGACCACAGTGTGAGATGAGAGATGCTACGCATATAAAGCAAATAAATCTAATTTATGGTTGCATTCAATCTAATATGGTATATTTATCGTTAGCAAATGCATGTATCATGTATCATGTAGCTTGTACGATGATGTATCAAAAATTCGAGCTGCTGATCTGAAGCCAATAAGGCTTGCTTACCAAACAAAGTGGCTCATCATACTGGAATATAAGCAAAGTTCATATCATTTTCATCATCATGCTATTCGCATTTAATAAATATGTATCCTTTAGGCGTCGTGTATTCCAAATGTATATGCAATATACAGTTAGTGGTCGTTTTTTTTTGCATATCTCACATTTTGACCATTGTTGTTTTGACTATATTTTTCCGTCTGGTCCGTGAAATAAAGAGTGAAATAAATAGCGAACAACAGTGTTCCATCGATACAAATAGCATTGATGAGTTTGGAGTATTTGTCTTTGCAACGTCCCCCTTACATTTGGTTTAGAATTAATTCTCATTCCCTTCGATGACAATTCCGTTTATTCTTTGTTTGGTATTGTTCTTTCTTTGGCAGTTCTTTTTCCCTTGTTGCTGCTTTGGTATGGTAGAGGGTAGTGTTGTTGTTTGAGAAAGTTTTTTCTGGTTGACCACAATGTCGTTTGAGTTAATCTGATTTCATTTTAAGAGGTTGACCTCGTCTTAGACAATTTTCGATGCAAATGATATGAAATGCCAGAAGCATTTCGCATATTATAACGGAAGAAAAACTTCCATACCGAGAAGTTTTTTCACCACTTTTTTTTTAAAAAAACTTCCCTCAAGTTTCCTTCATGCTTCGGCTATCATTACATTCATTAACATTCGGATCGAATATTTTCAAGTTTTGAAAAGAAAAACAAATAAGAACGAAAGCCATAATAATTATTATTATTTGTTCTTCATTTCACTGCAAAGAAAAAATTTCCTACAAAATGAATAAAATGAAAATTCACATTTTGCACAATGGAAAAGAATGAAGAGAGATAAAATTCTAATATTAAACTAACAAACTGAAAACAGATTTGACATCACTGCTAACGAGCCGTGGTTGTACGGTAGCAACGAAAAAAAAAAAAAAATATTTGAAAATCGTATCGGTATTCGCTTCTGGCGAATGTGTTGCTTCGCCGATAATTGACAAGATAAAAGACGGAACAAAAAAAAATCTGAAAAAAAAAACTCAATGACACAAAGCAAAAAAGGACAAAACGACATGATATGTATGGAAAATGGAATTACCAGCATCACTAATTAACACAAACATTCCTATTCGGACCGGATGAACGTTCGCTTTGTTCTTGCAAAATCTCTCAAGTATAGATGTGACTGAACGAGAGCAATATGAACCCACCATATTATTATGGCCACTTTTAAACTTCATTCATTCAGGTTAATTGAATGCACTACGTAACTCCGGGATATTAACATTCATTCAAACAACATCATTCAAGCTCATGGACTTATTCCGATCGGAAAGAATTCATTTCATTGCCATGATTATGGCTATAATAAGTCAATTTTTTTTTGCCCTTTAGATCAAAAACTTAGTCATATTTTATATCTTATTATCTACTCGTGGAACACTGTATATTACTGTTCTCAAACCTTTATTCACGTTTGTTATCGCGGACGCCGTCACCTTTTCGGAATGAGGCGCTATTATTCTAAACTGACGGAAGATTAAATTTATTGGCTTTGATATGATTAAGGACAACATAAATGTGTCCACAACAAAGCGATCTACTGAATTAATAGATCGAAAATTTAAGCGCTCTCATCAAATCGGCCACATTCAACATAATTTCACCTGTTTATTTTATTCAAGTAAAACGACCGATTTTCAAATAGAAGTTTTGATGTTGAAGAAATATCTTGAATGTTGTGCAATGTCGAATAAATCGATGACCCAACAATAAACCAAAAAAAAAAACAAACAAACAAACAAATAAAATTAAAAACAAAATACCAAAACGAAAACAATAAATTATCGAAAAATATTCATTTTGTCATCTTAACAGCAATTTAAACTGTGTAAGTTTTTCCAATCAAATTGCATTTGTTTTGGTGAATGTGATGTGGTTCTTAAATACGACAATATACTAAGCAATCAATATGTATGCATATCGAATTTCAACACTAACATTATTTGACTAAATTCAATTGAAAACTATGGATATCAATGTGCACAAGCAACAAATCCATTTGTTGAAATTTGAATATCGAAATCGATGCAATCCAATTGTGGGATGCTGTGTACAACTGATATACGTAGTACGGTGAATGTGCGGTAACCACATTCGATACACAATTGAATATAATATTATTGTATAGTCGAAGGTAAATGGTACAAGTTTGATTATGTTCAATGCCCCTTGTCTAACCATATTGTTTCAGATGGTTGTTTTTAGCCAGCCGAAAAGCTATAATTTGTAATGTCGTTGTCTGGTCAATTCAATTCGATGAAATTAACAATTGAACTATTTCGAATGGGTTTTCGTCTTTAGGTTGGTGTGTTGGTGGTCGATATGCCGAAACGATTCAAGAATTAGAATGCAACCAATATCAATTTCAATGCTTTTTAATTTATTCCAAAATTTAAGTATTTTTTTTTTTTTGTGAATGTCATCGATGTGGCAATTAAAAGCCAATGAAGCCATTTGATTTACAGCAATTTGCAAAGATGCGAAAATATGAATTTGGAAATAAATGACGTTTTCATTGTTGATTATTTATTTCGCTTGAGTATCTTTCGCAATTGGCATCAGCGGAGCAACACATGTTTTTTGTCATTATGTTCGGTGAAAGTGTTTTGTTTTTTTTTTTGCTCGTGATGTCAACAAAACTACCGACACCCATTCACCTGAAATATTTGCATAATGCTCAAACCGACTAATTATTATTATTATTATTATTATTATCATACAAAATACCTTAGCTCATGGTGCCATTGAGACTTGAGACCATCTGAAATTATTATGACAAAATTGAAAAGGAAAACTAATATTTAATTTTGCTATGAATTTCATTATTCGAATAAAACCGCACCTTGTGCGTTGTATGATCTCTTGCCGCTAAATCTAACCGGTCGGTGGTCACTATTATCGCTGCTGCTGTTGTGTTATTGTGCCATTGTAATCGATCTAATGAAGTCGACATTCATTTTTATTATTACGAAAATATTTTCATCAAAATAAATAAGTTCTAGTGTGATGATTCAACAAATGTGTCGTTTCTTGACCCTAAGGTGATATTCGGCTTGTAACTTTAATGCTTGTGACCAGTGACCATCTACTATCTCATTTTCAGTATATACACATATGGATGGTGTTGCAGTGTTGGGTGTGCAAGAATAATATTATCATATTTAAAAATGTACAAACGTGTGATTCAAAAGTCTTTGACATTAAAAGCCTTTGACTAATCACTCACATTTTCTTCAGTTTGTCACATGCTTTTTTGTTTTGTTTTTGTTTTTTTTCTTTTTTCATTTCATACGCCGCAACCAAAATAAATAATCGCAAATGGACATATTGTGTAATTGAAAGAAAACCGCCGCTAATAGTAAAATGTGCGATGAAATGTGAAAATCATTTAATTCCAATGTGGAAAACAGTCATCAAGACTCCCTGAGGATTCATTGCCACACCTCATGACGATTTATAAATATATTTATTTTATTTTATTTTATTTTTTTTTCGTTGCATTCGATCCATGAGAAAAAAGAGACCTTTGAGTCAACTGAACCAAGGGAGATTTTCTCGAATTCGATTTTTTTTTTAGGCATTATGAACATTCTTAACCATTTAGTTGCTCAAAATTAATTCTATTAATTATTATATTTTCAATGAGCAAAGAAGAAAAACAGTATGAGACAACGAATGTGGTTATACCGCACCTACACCGATCACTATGCACTGAAACATCATCATTTGATGTGCGTGTGAATATTTACGGCTAATTTTAATTATTCACTCGTTGCTCAGTCGCGTGCTTATTTTTCATTTTCATTGCTTCTAAATGCGGCAAATGTGCGGCAAGGTATCGGAATTGAATATATATATTTTTCCATTATGTTTAAGTGTCTTTTACACTTTCTTTGAGAACTGCTTTCAATTATTATTAGAAAAACGAACAGCTAATTGGTGGAACGATTCGCAACCGTTTTCTCGTTTGGCTCTTAATGCAAATGGTTAATAGACCTCAAAAAAAAAAATAAAAATAAAAAATAAAAAAAAAATAGGGGACAACCACAATGGATAATGACAATGTTTACGGGATAGCAATGTTTATGTCACATTTGTCGCTTGAAGATTATACGAAACACTGTGTGTGTAGTCGATACTATAGTCAACATCATATTCATTCGAATTGTCAAAGAATCAACAACACCAATAATTTAATATTTCAAATTTAAGGCACACAACAAAGACATGACTTTTGCCCATAATGTCGATACACTGAATATATTCAAATAAATGTTCAAAACAACTTGTTCATCGAATGATTGACGGTGATTCGGGCAAATTTTTTTTTTTTTAATATCTGTTGATTCTGACTGTAAACAAAACTCAGTGTGGCCAATTATCAACAGAAAAAAAAACTCACCCAAAAAATTGGTGAAGGGTGAAATGTGTTTTTTTCCCCATCACATTCAATATGACCGAATCCTCATTTTTTTTTTTCGTGTGTTGAAATCGTTGAACGTTGGAATCTCTCATTTATGAAACATGAAACGTTCAGCTAGCGTTGAAAGCAAACTTTTTTTTTTTTTGGAAGCAGTTTCATTCATTCAAAATGTTTTATGAATTATAAGGCTCCATTCAAAATGCGTCTCGACTCAAAACAAATCGAATATTTTACCATGCAAATGAAGCAGACCCATTCAAATTCAAAAGTCGAATCAAAATTCAAACTTACTCTTTGAGCACGGAGAAATATTTTTCCGTAAATTTATCTAAATTAGTTCATCTTAGGAACATTATCAGCAAATGATGTTCACATTGATTTTACAAGCTTTCGATGATAATAATGGACTTTGTTAACAATCATTTTGTTAATATTGGTCTCTTAATTATAGCAAAAACTTCTTAATCGTGTTCCAACATAAAAGCCAGATCGGATGCATAACAAAATTCAGCGAATACGTGATTATGAGTATAAGCTGTTTGAAAAGCACCTTTCAGAATTCATATCGCAACCGAAAACTATTGCTCGAAAAAGGAAAACATTTAAGTCGATTATAACATTATCTAATGGCAGCTGCTTAAATATCGGGAATAATCAAAGAATGAACATCGTTCATATCACATGTGTGACAATGTGCATATAAAATGAACTCAATCCGGTATCATTGTCATTAAATTGATGATTACCATCGATAATAATAAGATGTTGTGCACCATTTTACAAACTGTTCGCATTCATTGTGTACCGGAACAAACAATAGAATATATTGAGATTCTCAATTGGTTCCAAGTTTTAAGAGGTGACATAAACTTAAGTATTTAACAATGGCAAGTACATATTAGCGTCCACATATCTTCAGTCTATTTCATACACAGTGAAGAATGTCAGGCTCTTCAAGAAATGAACATTCACAAAAAATCCATTGAATTTCGATTCTGAGATCAGTTCATCACCAGACACCGCTTTTTGTTTGTTCGTTTGTTTGTATGTTTGCAGATGCAATTATTTTGGGACATAAGTTGCAAGCGCTCAACAAACATTTCCATTTTACAAATCAAGAGCCAAACGTTCATTGTTTGGAATCGAACATGAAACATCTAATAAGAAATTAAATATGCTAATGCTTATGTACTTGAGATGGATATGAAGAAGTTGAATCCAATTCATTTTCTACGTTGAAATGCAAATCCAAATGAGTCGTTCTTCATAAACGCACCTTACAACGGGCAATCATTGGCATTTCAATTGTCTCGATAAGTTCATTGTTCAATTTGTAGGTTCAAATTGTGGCTTGGGTTTTTTTTCGAGTTTCATTTTGGTACTACATCACGTGCATCACTTGTTATTTTATTTCTTAAATTCAATGCGATAAGTAAATGTCATTAAGATAACAGCAGCATTGTGATAAAATCTATAGGCTGAAGCAGAAAGCATCTGTACAGGTCGAACTGAAAATGTTTCTTGGGCACATATGTGTGTCAAGGCAAAAATATCATTTAATGTCGCCGGCAGTGTGACACACAATGCGAAGAAATTGTTGTGACAACAAATAGTGGTGAAATAGTGGTAAACAGTAGCCTCAATACTCGATACCACTTCATATTAATTATGCCAAGATTTGAAATGCTCAATAGAAATTACTTTGAATGAGAAAACGTATGTAAGGTTTCATGAATGAAATCACTTCAAAATAGCCTCTGGCCTATCCATTTTGCCTATTGCATATATTGTAGAGACATCGAAACAAAAAGGGGAACAAATTTATTTATAACGCACACAAAACAAGACAGGACACACGTTCAAGAAGAATCTGCATGTGAAACACAAATGAATATCTTGTTATTTTGTGTGTTGCATTAGGGGTTTAGGGTCTATTTGAGGTTCACACAATCATTCTGAACATTGAATTTTCCTTATTTTATGTTTAACAATATTTACAAACGACTCGGAGTAGAAAAACCAAATTCGCGAAAACCGGCATAAAAGTAAAATTATTTAAATATGACCAAAGTTGCATAGAATTATTATGAAACCGCATTTTGTAACAACGAAGTACGGAAGCGATAATATGAATAAATATTTGCCACGAATTAATACAGTCGAGGAGAGAGAGAGAAAAAAAATGGCAATCGATTAACTGATCGATGACTGTGTCTGGTTATTTTTTTATTTATTATCGAAGAGAATTTGGAATAGTTGTAATGTGAAAGTGAAAAAAATTGGTGTTTTTTTTCATCGCATACATATATCACATGATGAATGAACCAGGAGAAAAAAAACGTTCCGTTGAAAAAAAAAAGGTGACAAAACAATCATGAGAATCGTGAGAATGTGCTCCGCGTAACGGCTAACGTATTTTGATATGGTTTCATTATGGCCAAAAATCTCCATTTTTCAACAAAATGACAAGAACCAATGAAAAAAAAAGTTTTAAACATGTAATGACATGTGCCTTATTCATAATTTCAATTAAATTTCATCCCGAAAGGGATGAGTTATCTAGTAATAGATCGAGCATTAAATAAATTAATCGTTCCAAAAAAAAAAAAATCACTTATTAAATAGTTGCAGCGGCCCCAATTCATACGAACAAAAGCGGAGCGAAGAACAAAAGTAAAATTTTCGTAGCGTATTGCGTGAAATGGAAGAATATCGCAAATATTCTACACGACACCGACCCAGCTACTGTTGTTTTGCTCTGTACACACCGTTCAGCAAGCATCGTGTCTCTCTTTTTTTTCCCATTTTTATTCCTTCGTTTTTCTTCCATTCATTTTCCTGCTATTGTCCTGAATAATTATGACACTGGAATCAACTGCTGCTCATTGCTCATATACATATTGTTTTGTACAAACACGTCAACACAACAGTAAATATCGAAGCGGATCCAAGTTTTACCGAATCACAAGATAAAATGAGTAAAAAAAAATTAAAATGCTCGAAAAAACGAATTACAAACGAAAGCAATTGAAGAACCAAAACAAAAACACCGACAACTATGATCAAGCGATGCTTTCGCTCATCGTTGCATTTTCATCGGTTCAATCCTCATAATCGATTTACGTTTCAGTTTTTGTATATTGTATTACAGCTCATTTTGGAGGCTATCGTGGCGCGTGACTTGTGCTTCATATTTGCTGGGAACATTTTTCGGATCAAGTTTTCCATTCTAGTTTTACATACACAATAGCAAAAAAATTAACAGAAAAAAAAATTCAATATTTACTTACTTTGTAAAATGCTCGGTAAAAGTGTTGCGTATTCGGTTTGTTTTTTTCTTCTCTATTTCCGGAGCTCAATGTTTTTACTTAAATGATGAATTGAGTACGAAATAATGCTGAAAATAAACATAGAAAAAAAGCACAATCTATTAATTGAGAGTCATAAATATTAAGCAATAAAAATAAGAAATTTCTTTTTATTTTGTGATCGGAAGCAATGAAATCCGGTCAAAAAAAACTACGATTCATATCAGAATTGTATGCGTTCACTATTTTCTTTCTCGTCGTTATTGATGCGGCTGAATTGTTTGGTTCTTTGATTTATGAGCATTAAACAGGCGTCTAAAAGTGAATCATTTGTAAGTTTATGTCCAAGACGGTAGTTAAACCCCGAATAATCTTAATTGATTCTATCATAAAGATTGGCTACCACCACTGTAACCATGAAGAGTATATTATGGTTTGAATGTTGAATGTGTACAAGTTTATGGAAATCTTCGAAACTTAGAACTATTTCATGCACAACTAAAAGTTTGGCAAAAGTTTTCTCTTTCAAAGAATTGGCATTTCTTTGGCCAACAACAATAATAAAATGGTCAATGGCTGGTCAAGTGATGAAAACAATATCAACTCCTGCCAACACCATCAAAAATACCGATATTTATAGTTTTGGAATGAGGGGAACATTTGAATCGGATCCGTTGTCAGTGCATTGAAAATAGTAACATTGTAACATCGAATCATAAAGTCGATTTCGTTCATGACTCATGGCCTCCTAGCAATAACCAAATTTTACACTTGGTTTGTGCGGCGGCTGCAATAGACAACATACTCATATCGGTCACATCCGGAAAAATGGACTTTAAATCAAAGACGAAGAAAATACAAGATTTTCCGCTGATTATTATCCAAACGAATGCAAAACAAAATCCGATATTCGTTTGCAAATGTTTGTATTCAGTGTTCTTCAGCAAGGGAATAAATAAATAATCACAAATACTGTAACTAATTTGTTTGGTAGATATGTACTCAAAAGCAATGAATGAAACTATGGTCATTTCTATGGTCAAATTGAAAAGACACACGTGATAATGAATTGAAGGCGAATTTTGGTTTCAATATTAGACCAAAGGGAAAAAGAAAAGGAAAATTAAAATGGAAAACTTTCGAAAAGATTATCCGGTTATTCAGGCAATCTGGCCATATAATCTTGAAATCATAAAAATAATTCAGATGTGACATTTATACACATGGAATTGAAGGTGATTCTTGAGCGATCATTTAATTATTCGAAATAAATTCGAATTGTGGAATATTTTCTATCTTGGACATTTCATCTGTTAAATAGAAATTGTCAGGGAAATACTCTTATGACATCATCATATGCTTCACATACACATATACACACATACAGAATAGCAAATGCTTAATGAACTCATTTCTCTGCTATCAAATATCAAATCTTAATTCAAATCCATCCGAGAACAATTCAAAATGCCAGTAGTCACAATGTGATGCCATTCGTAGCAAACGGAAAGGACACCATACACAAAATTTAAAATTCTAAAAGAAAAATGAGACCAAGAGAGAGAGAGAGAGAGAGAAAGAGAGAAAGAGAGAAAAGAAATGCCTCTGCTTACTAAAAATGAGCTTAACAAGAGTCTGACAAAATCAATTTTAAGTGGATTGTCATAAAAGTTATAGCCAATATATTTAAAATGGTTGAATTAACTTATTAGAAAATGGTCAAGCATGTATAAATGGATTTGATGTGAACCCTTTGGACTATGAGAGCCAGCAAACATTTTGCGTATTTGGTATAGATATGGTTTATCTGGCTTCAATGTTTTAATACGTTCAAGAATTTCGGCAAAAAATATTGTAAGTCGAACATCGAGAAGGTATCACAATTATCAACATTATGCAGTAGTGCGGTATGCAGATATAGTTAACGATATACATATACATATACATATACATATACATATACATATATGACATGAACATTGAACACAAGAAAACAATCGTATTCGGATCATCGCTGTTTAAAGAAATTTTAAATGCTTAATGCGAATACATTTATGCTGTGCACATTCATTTCATTGTGATTCGTTTCGCACTATAATTTAAATTGGATCGGTCATTCGGCTAGGATTTTAATTTTACGTAAATTACAGGGTTCAAATGAAATGTCTTTTTGAAAATTTCAAATGAAATGTCTTTTTTTTTTCTTCAGAAATTGGACATACACATAAAAACGGTTAAAACAGAGAGTAGAAGAAAAACTGGTTCAATTAGGATTTGGTCCATATTTATATGTTGTATATGAATACTTTGCATGTTTATAGTTGGTCTGGTTACGATTTGAATTGAATTCCAGATTTGTTTGAACATGAACTTTGCCATCTGCCATGCATCGCAATAAATAAAACGGAAAAAAAATTGCTGCATAAAGGCGATATCGATATTATTGACTTTGTGCATCGTTCACAATATCCAACTTTATTTTTCAGGCCAGCAAACGATTGATTGTCATTTCCATTTGGATTTTGTGTGTGTGCGATTCAATGGCAACGAACGCCCAAATTTTACACTTATATCTTATATCGATAACAGAGATTGACGCGAGCATATCACAAAGGAAGTTTTCAATTTGTTCATTTCGGAAATTCAATTAAAAATAACAACGATTGATAAAGAACTGTGTTCATTGCACCTGCTGTCAGATTGTGGTGTAATCAGTGGAAAATTATCGATAAAAATCTCAATAAAAATACATATGATAATGAACAATTGAGAACAATAGCAAATAAATACATATATCCTATACACACAAACACGCACACTTTCCACCGAGCACAATGCATTCATATACAACCGAAAGGAATGAAGAAAAAATAAAACCCCTTTCATTTGTTGTTCATATCCGTTGTGAATTATGAATTGGATGGTGCCATCAATTGCGCACCAAAAAATCACCTTCCACACGTGATGACGGAAAATAACATTGCGTTTAAGTGAAACGAAAATTGTTGTCCAAACCATTCATTCTTTTGAGAAAAAAAAACACAAAAAAAAATAAAAGAGATAGATAAGAATCGCTATTAGCTTAATGATTGATTACGATTCGTGTTTTTTTCTTTTCTTTTTGTTTCAATTTTCATTTGCATTTGTTGTGTCTCTTTAATTTCGTTCAGCAATCATCGTCAAATGTCGAATCCATTGAAATATTTAATAAAGATTATACGATAAAGATAAGAATAGCGATGGTTATAATGTAAACTCTGAATATGACTTTGAATGGTGCACACCATATGCTTTAATTTTCCATCAAATATACATACATGTATGTATATCGGTGGTGTTTTCATATTTTTTTATGTATTTTCTTTGTCGTGTCACATATGACGATGTACGATTACGTATATCCAATGTGTGTGTGTCTTTTTTCCTTCTTCTTCTGTTTTATTATCCACCACAAATATTGGACAGGACAACGAAGAACGAACACTGTATATCTGTTTATCGCATTATCCAAATTGTGGTTGTTATTTTTATGAGTGCATAATTGCGACTTTTGACGGATATCGTACAAATGTATCTGATATGATGGTGTTTTCTTTTGTTCAATGTGAATGTATGCAATGAAAGTCGAAACTTATTTATTGGTTTCACCGATAAAAGAGACAAAAATTAGAGAGAAAGCAGAAGAAAAAAAAACATTATTCATCAATTTCTATCGAAATCGATTTAATGATGGATTCCTGATGATCTTACACCATTTTCACTTTATACAGTCAAATGAAATGTGTTTGATGGAAATAGCAATAAACTGTATAGTGGCTGGCATATCGATTACAATGCGCACGATTTTGAAAAAGAGAAAAAGAAAAATGAATAATTTCCATCGTTGTGCCAATGGGAACAAGAACTTTTATAAAAATATGGGTCATTTACACAGAATTATTATTATTATTATTATTTGTATTTTGTATTTACACTTTATACATATTCATATTCATGTTTGGTGATTGTGTGTCACCCTTCGGATGGTAGCAACAGCAATTACATACAATATGATTTTTCGCGGCTGGAACTAAGAAGGTCGACAAAGAAAACTACTTAGAAAATGTGTTGAACGAGATTTGAAACAATCGAATCAATTCAATATTCGATATTTAAACGTTGAAGGGCAACAAGGAAACGCATATGCCATATAACCTCTTGTGAACAATAAACATTATACATTTCAGATTCCAACTGTGCAATGACGTATTGATATATGTATGAATCGATTGAAATAATATTGTGACATGTTGGCATTGTAGAAGGTTTTTTTTTCTTTTTTCTTTTTTTTTTCTAAGGAAATCATTGATCTTGACCCGATGATTGGTGTCAGTAAAACTAACCGGAAATACAATAATCACATTGCAGGCAACAAAAATCATTTTCATATAGTAATAAGCTCGTATTTAAGCGAATTTAGCATCGTTTTTAACGCCCTTTTTGCTTTGCACAAAATCAAATCGCATTTGATTCGGAAAAAGCAAACAATAATAATGTGTTCAAAAGTTCAAATAAATAATAATAATAATAAGTCTATCACGAGTGATTTAAAAAGTTTGATTTGAACATGGTTTTGCATTCTTTTTCTCTTTGGTTTGTTCGTTTGTTTTTTCTTTCTCCTTTCACGTCACATTTTAAGCACAGGTGATTCACAATGTATGTTTGAATGTAATTGCCCAAAAGTTAAAATAAATTCCAAATCATTCGTTCAATGGCATGAATACACATATATTTCACATATATTTCGTTTTGCATTTTTGTGTTAAGACACAGTGAAAATTTCCTGTTGAGCTGTTCAAAAACTACATCAAAAAGTTAAAGATTAACAAATTAAATACAACGATATAATGTATCGCCAATGACTTTGCAAATGACGTTTACATTTCATTTCACAAAATATATTTCATATGCAATGATCATTTCAACCATGTAGTGTACTCGTTGCTGGCTGTTTCTCTCTAATTACTGTAGTAGTGTACAATGTACCCGTAAAACTCCGAAACCCACAAATACATTCAGTATGAAGCGAGCGATTTGAAGTTTTCAGCTTCAGCAGAGCAAAAGTTTCAGTTTGTATTTTGTTATGGTTTTTTCATTTATTTATTATTTTGGGAGCTCTTTATTCATTTCTCTTATTAGAATTTCGAAAGAATAAAATCGAATAAAAGTTTAGCGTAAACATCGAATTAAATATATGCAAAATGAACATTGAACATATTATACAATGGTTTGGTCCAAACCCAATCAATCAATGCCCGATGCCAATTTCAAATTGGTTTTCTAAACTTCAATTGAATTGCTGAGCTTTGCTCACTTTTTCATTTTTCTAATGGCATTTCTTCGCTTCTCCCGATTAACTTCGTTTGCAAAATTGAATTTCATCAATAATGATTTCCAACCGATTTCCGCTTTCAGCTTAACCAATACAAAAGCTTCCATCTAAATGTGGACTACATACAAATCGCCGTTACTAATATTATCATCTTTTTCCATCAGATAATTCTTCTGAAACAAAAACCAAACTCCTCTTTCACTTTTCTTATGGATTCGGAATCGGATCCGGTGTGTTTCTTCTATACAATTGGATATTCGAAACATTCGAAATTCGTAAGCAAAATTACAAAAGATTCAGATTCGAATAGAATCATTTTTGTTTGAATATTTACATGTTAAGCTTTTTGTGTTTTTTTTTTTTTGTTTTATCAAAGTTCAACAATTCAATTTATCGTCCGAATGCCGAATGTATGCTGTTTACTATGCATATGAATTCACCTCAAAAATAGTGCAACAAAATCAAATATGATTCTCTTGTCTCGATTGTTATTCGTTAAATGTACTATTTTGCTGGTTACAACATACGTTTCGGTTGAAGCAATCGATTGCCGTTCTTCGTTTTTGCATATCAAATTATACATATCGTTAACATGGAGACAGAAACGTATTGGTGAAATGCACCAAGAAATTTTCCAAAAAAAAAGGAAGAAAAAAGACGCTTCATGATGATGATGATGATGATGGGGATGATAATTACTGTTGATCGTTGAACAAATGCTATTCCAATTGAATGGATTCGAATGGTTATGACGAAATGGTTGAATGGTGTTCGGAACATTATTGTTTTTTTTAGATGGAAAAACATAAAAAGCGTCTGATATACTTTAAACTTATGCCATTTTGTAAACATATAAAACTAAACAAGGCAACCAACAACTAAAACAAACAACAATTTTGCATTAACACAATGTTGAAAAGTTTCATTTCGAAAAGAAAATCCCATTCAAATTGGCGATAATTATTATGTAATAAGCAGCTAAAACTGAAAATTGTTGAATACGTATTTAGAAATTCAAATTCAAATAAATGCAAAATTCGAATCATAGGTATAATGTATGTATAATTAAGGCGATTGAACTTATCTATTTCTTACTAGTTAGGCCCAATTTGAAATGTAATGAAGAAATAAATACACCAAGAAAAAAAAAAGAAAAAAAGAAAAAAGAAGAATTATCTATTTTCGAACTTTGATATAACTTTGTTATTTCGTTTGTTGGTTGTTCCTTCGTTGGTTTAATTCTATTTCTTCTGTGGTTTGTTCATTTACCTGAATAATTGGTGTTGGCAAACAACAAAATCATTTGGTTTTCATTGAAACGGAATCATCGAATCGGGGGAGGGGGTGAGGGGGGGGGGGGGGAGTCCGAAGAAAAAATGAACTGTAATATTTGTTGATTGTTGTGTGCATTGTGTGCACATATGGATTTTGTTTTGTTGGTTTTTTTCTTTTTCTTTTGTTTTTTTTTTAATGATGAACGATGGACGATGAACAACAATAAATGGAATCCACCAATTCGAATTCGAAATCGTAAGGTCTATGAGCTATAAGCTAACAGCTAACGGCTAACGGATATAGGGTCATAAGATAGATAATAATCTCTTCCATTCTAATTTCTAATAATCAAACAATATTTAAGTTAACATGGTTAATGGTTGACATGCCGTCTTTTTGGCTCCAGGCCAATGTACAATATATACAATCAACAATAAATAAAGCGATTACTTGTATGCATGTCACCATTCAAAACCACTGAAAATCACGTAAACATTATCGTCAATAAATTGATTTGTGATTCAATAGAAGAGTGTCCAGTGGCCAGGCTACAAAGCCTGTCGTAGAAAAATATTGTAAAATTTTATCTTGTTCCATATGCGTGTGACTACCGGTCATAATAAATTTCATACATTTTCATAAAATGCTTTCATCAAGGCCTTTCACATCCATGCCGAACTCTGGTCGATTGGAATTTATTTCAACTAACATATATATTATTGTACATTTGTACAACTGAACGTATAAAATCAAAAAAAAAAAAACAATCAAAAGGTGCTGCGTGTACAGAAAAATTCATTTTATTTTGCAAACGTATGCAATAAATTAGTCTGGTGATGTGATGCCAATACACGGTGTATAAATGTTTGCATTTTAATTTTGAGTATTCATCAAAAAATCGTATTTATGAAAATAAAAATTATTTCGATATGTTATATGGGCTGTATGCCGTATGCCGTATGCTGTTGCCATCAAAAACAAGTTTTATCCTTTTTTTCTTTTCATTCTAATCTCGTTCGCGCGCTATGGTTGATACTTGATCCATAAAATGCAAATTTACAATTAAATGTGTACGCATCTAAACAAAACTGGAATCCCAAAGAATGGACAAGAAATAATCGAGCGAAAGTCAGCACACACACACAAAAATGAACCGGAATGACACACACGAAAGAAGAGAGAGAGAGAGAGAGGGAGAGCGATTGAGTGCGGTTGTCAAAGAACGACGAAATCACCCTCTTCATTCATTTATGGAATCACATGCAATTTTAATATCATACTATTAAATTGGGTGCTGTTAGACTACTAAGTCAAATGTATATCATTCGCGTGCTCACATCTGAACGATAATGAAGCAAAAACCGCGATACAAAAAGAAAATAGCCGGAAAAAAAAGATAAATAAATATGAGACAAACAAAATAAAATAAAGACACATGGTTCATGGTTTTTAGCATGGACAATATGAATATATCGGGAACGACCGATTTAATATAAATGTAATAAACTCTCACCTTTTTATTTTCCAACAGAAATGGGGAAAATACGATAACGACCAACGAAAAACAGAAAAGAGAAAAAATAAACACTTTTCATTTTCATCAACACCACAACGTAGCACATATGTACGATTCGAATAGGCAAAGGGAAGCTCGGTCAAACAACAAAACAAACCAGAGAGAAAAAAAAACTGCATTGTTTGCAGTTCATCATCGGAATGAGTGTCAAGTAATAATCACAAATATAAAAGTATTATGAATACATCTTTACAAAGATGTTATTTCTTTCATTGGCACAGCTACGCGCTTTCGATGCTAATAAAACAAAAAAATAAAATTATCCATAAAATTATGTTGACAATCAGGTCGGGAATGTATTTGTGCGAAATCAGAGCATGCACCGATTGTTCGCATTCGGTTTTGGAGAATATTTCGAAAAAAAAGAGGAAAAAAACCGCGCACGTTTCAGCATCCATCAATTGAGCTTTTGTTTTCAAGATTTAATTTTTCTAAGACAGACTTTTTGACTTGAACGCATCACACCGAAACAAATAAATGAATCTAAGGAACACAATAATAAATTTTGATTTAACACGTACATTTTTTATGATAATAAAATGTTCAACAACGTGTTTCACTTAAATTATGAATTGATTCCAATCAACATTTTACAGTGGCATTATGGTCATCATCCGTGTTTATACCGGAATGACGTTTTCAGTTCATTAATTTTTAGATATCCTCCGGCTTTTCGTCCGTCATTCATACAGGATAGTCTTCGATTATAATTATAATTAATAATGGCATTTGCATTTCTTCTGCTCAAGCAAACAATATAAACCCTAGAAAACTATGGGACATTGTACTGGATTGATTTCGATTGAATGGAAAAAAGGGGTCGATTATTATTACCAATGAATAAATTTGATATTCACATTCGCTGTCATTAATGTATATTACAAATAGCAATTGTTCGATAACAATTCTATCGCATAGCTTATTTTCCATTTGCAATCGGTGTGAATCGGCCAGGGTGACGAAGAAACAACAAAAATTCCATATTTCATTATTATTATTATTATTATGGAATTGATAACAACAACTTGTAAATCGAATATCTGTTTTCTTTGATAACACTCATCGTTCACCAAGCTAAATATTAATATTGGCAATTTCATCTTCATTAATTATCACCGATGACTTATAACTTTGAATCACTTCACCTGTATTCTATTGCTGCTTTGCTTGACAAACATCCCTAATCCAAAACTCTAATTTAATTCACGATTACGAATACGAAGCGATAACCACTTCGAACAAACAAACAATCCATTCAACAAATGCATTTTACGCACTATTTAATGTTTAATAACATTTATTAATTATTATTTTCGAACCCCCTTTTTCATCGGCCCCATTGCATAGCCGATTGCACGTTGTCAATTGAATTGTTATTCAATAGAAATCACAACTGTTCCAATGTGTTCAATCAAATCGGTATAACGTTTACCGGCTGTTCGTGAAAACGTGTCTATTCAATGTTCAATATTCATATTGAATCCATTGACATTGAATTCGAACAAAACGTAAAATCCAATAAGAAAATCTGTTCACCCGTATTGCCATCTAAGATTCAATGGAATAACTAATTTTGAATTTTGAAGAAAGCACACACCGCTATCCATTTTATATTTTGTGTATATTTTGTGTATGTTTATATTTTGTGATCGAAAAAATATCCCACAAATAAAATGAATAGCTAAATACAGTACGCAAAGACGGGGTTGTAGATTGGAAGGGTAGCAAATAGATGATTTTCTTCATTTGCTCATTTGCATATGAATTTTATGTCGGCAATGCAGAATTCGTTTATTTATCTTTTTAAATTGTTTGCTTTCGATACTTGTCAATCGAAAATAAACGAAAAATCACGAAATCACACATCAGTAAAATGGTCAACTTGCCAACTTTTAATTTCTAATTGATAATAATTCGTTAATGAATTTATGAGTTGCATAATGTCTGTCTTTTGCTCTCCATAACCAGATTTTCATCATTTCATTCGTTCCCAGATATTATTTCTGTTTGCACTTTTGATTCATGCTTTCATATATTCGAACAATAAATTTACAGAATAAAAATAAAAAACTGAAACAGGAAAAATCAAAACGCTTGGATCGTCGAGACATATTTCGAAATTTACCGAATTAAAAAAAAAGAAGGGTAAAAACCCTTCTTTGCATATGGTTCACTCGTTGAATTACTCATTTTCTATGTGCAATTTATTTCTTTCAATTTAATGAGAAGATTTCTTTTTTTTTCATTTTCTTTTTGCGATGTTATTCGTTAATAGGAGTATTCTACATGTAGACGAAAGTGAGAAAAGAAGAGAGAACGATCAGAAATATAAACTAATTTAAAAAAAAAAATGTTCTAAAATCCAGCCGAATTGTGTGATACTTGATGCTGATGCTGGAGTAGAAGAAGACAATATCATTGTTAAGAACAATTATCAAGACGCACACACAAAAATGGAACGCTCGATAGATACGGCCTGGACATATTCGATATATATATAGCATGTCATTTTCATGTGACTGTAACAATATTTACATCGGTCTATTCAATTCAGAAAAAGGGTAAGAAACCCTTCACATTCTGTTCGGAGACAATTTCACTTTTTGCTCATAGAAAAATGGTTGTTTTCAATTTTTTTTTACCGGAATTTTGATCTTAAATCAATGGATTTGGTATCGTTGAATAGCCATTAACTTAATTGCATTGCTCATTGCTGGATGTGTAACGAATGTGGTTAAAGAATTTGTGCTCAATATAAATGAATAATTTTCGGATCATTGGCAGCGATAAAAATAATTTGAAGACCGAAAATTGGTAAATTGAATTAGCCAAAATTGAATGGGTTTTGACGTTCAGCCAGCCTGCCAGCCTACAATCGACTATTGGAATCGTTTCATAGTTGCCATATGTAAACATATTTATTTCGCATCACAGACTGTCGAAAAGCAACTGAAGGCTACTGAAGCTGAAGGTGTTTTTCCATATTAAATTATTTTACAAAAATTTATAAATAAATATATGAGTAAAAAAAAAAAAGACGTAGAATTAGTAAACCGAATCTCCAGGTTGTATTTTGCCAACAACAATTTTTTGCAACTTAATTTTGTAACTCTCATTAATGCCAATTTAACGGGCACAAAAACAAAGTGTGAATACAAAATCTACCAAAAAGTGAATTTTTTGCCTGCGATGACCTGATCTCATCATGGCAATGGAGCAAAAAACGGATTCAAAAGTCCTTGTGCTTAACAGACTCGATTCGCATATATTAAAATAAGTTTTAAACTTTTCACTCATTACGGGTCAGTCAAATGTGGATGTTTTCATATTTTTTTTTGTATGGCATTTAATGCTTTGGCGTCAATATTTGACGCTTCGTTAATGGAGCTTGTGATTTTTTTTCTTCTTCTTCTTCTTCTTTTTTTTTTGCCATTTTCTTTTTTTGGATTTTAGCTCCTCTTTGCCAGAAACCAAACAGCAAAAACAAAGTGATTTTTTGCCTTTTACACCGGACAAATTTAGAAAACAAGAAACACAAAATGAAAAATATCAAAACCAAAGGTTATTTTTGGTAATGATGTTCAAGCTATATCTATATACCCAAAGCTATTCATTTTTATAAATTCGAGGGTTCTGCATGAATGTACTGAATTGGAAGAATGAGAGCATCAGTGATCTGCAAATGAATGGTTGTGCATTAAAGAGAAGGTAATGGCGCCTGCTTGACTTTGATAACCGTAGATTAGCGTTGAAATGTTTGGTGTTTTGTGGCTTTATGCCAGCAACCAACATAATTAAAATCTGCATGTTGATATTTATTTGTTGCTTAAAACTTTTCTAAATATTGTTTAAATTCAATATTATTGAAAATCGAAGCTAAATCGCCGACATTCAGAATATTCCAATGAAAGACGAACAAACATTAATTTGTCTACTTGCTTTTTAGTCTTTTTATTGTTGTTGTTGTTATTGTTGCTTTTTTTCAGTGTTGATAAATGAACTTTCTATCGTTTTACATTTGGTCATTTCCATATGAAAATTAAAATTACAATAACACCCTTCGATATAATTAAAGAGATTTAGGGAAAAATGGCCGCTGCCTTTCAAATAAATGACTTTGTTGGCATCGCTTTTTATACTTATCGTATTTTATACGTTGTACAATACATTTCATGTATTCTAAATTCTAAACATGTGAATACAAAAAGATATGAAAAGACAAAATCATCTACGATGCCCAATAAAATATACAAATACAATATGCAATATGCATACATATACAGCATTAAAATTTAAATTTTAGATAATGCGAGGGTTCTATTTATTCACATCTAACCTAACCATCTGAAAATCATCGACCTTACCGTTTTCTCATCGCTTATAAACGGGCAAATCAACGTAGATGTTTGTGCAATTTTACCAACCCACATCTAACATTCACAATCTTTCATCCCTCTAAATGTTTGTATCCAATTTTACGGGCAAAACGTAACATAATATTCTATAAAGAACGAAAGTAAAAACGAAAAAACATATAACACAAACACTCACTCATACATACAACTATATATGTATATATATGTTTAGTATATCCAATCTACGGCGATTTGCTACGGTTGAATGTTTTATAGTTGATAACAGGACACTAGCATATTATACGAAAAATAATGTGAATTTATATATATATATATATATATATATGCGAATATTTACCGCACAAAAACCAAAAGGGTCGATAGATGGACGTGTTTTAATGCTGTTTTTGTATATTTTTCTGTGCCCTTTCGATTTCGTTAATTTCGTATTGCGTGTGTTGTTTTTCCTAAATGGATGAATTAAGGCGCTACAGCATCCAAAACATTTTGAGAAAAATAAAAAAATCCAAACAAAACAAAACAAAACAAAACCGAAAATAATATCCATATATTAAAGCGAGAAATCGTGTATCGTGTGTCCCCAGTTCAAAATGGCAATTCTTTTTCATTTTCCATCAGCCAACTGGTCAACAGTGTTCACCATCTATGTCCTATAAGATGTATTTTCAAAAATAGCAAATCCAAATGGCAGTTAAATCAAAAAGAAAACAAATATAAATGCAATAAAGGCAAAGCACATAAATAAAATGCGTCTCCGTCGTTCCGTCGTTTCATTATAAAATTAGAGAAGAATTTTCGGTTGAAATTGATGTTAGAGCTATTGGAGTTGCTTGAGCCGTTTAAGCTAAAATGAGTATGGGAAAAAAGACGATGAAGAAAGGGTTTCACCCACTCATTATTTCTATTGCATGACACACACACACACACAGTTTGGAACAAAACAAATGTGTACGTTTTATTTTAGAATTCAGGAAAATTTATTCTTCATCATTGTCATGAATAAAAGGTTTCGTTGATGTTTTGTTGTTCACATATTTATACACATAAAATGGAAAATTAGAGAATTGGAAGGGATTGCAAAATGAAACAAGAGACTACAATTCAAATAACATTTTCGATATATATAAATATGTTTCGTCTCTACGAATGTACAAAATTCACAAAAAGATTTGAATGGTTGATGGCCGATGGCCAAACATTGTGAATCCAACAATTCCTTATTGTTTTGTTTATAACGATGAAATGATATACAAAATGCTACACACCCCAGTGTGGTGAATCTGAAATTCACATGTAGAAAACAATATTTTGTAGAAGGTTTTTCAAAGAAAAGAAAAAACCATCAGAAATTTCTGTAGCTCTTCTGTTCATCGGTTGAATGGAGCTTTTTGCCAATTCATTTTGTATGTTAGCAAATGGCCAAAGAATACCGTTGAACGAAACAGTAACGGTCATCTAAATATAAAAATATTCAATATCGTTGTGGACAATTGGCCACATTTAAATTTATACAAGCTAAAACACCTTCATCAATACATTTGCTGGATTAAATTCAAAAGAGCAACTTGAAACTAATTTATCATTCAGATCTTTTCTGCTTAAAATCCATTCCAATTCTCTTCTTCATCATCTTGTTCGTGCGCTCATTGCGCAAATTTGGTTATTTTAAAATCTATCGCATGTCTTGTTCTTTTTTTTCACCAAATGATGAATGACGGTTTAGAGTACACTCTAAAATAGACCATACCGCATAAAACTGAAAATACGATCATGAAAATAGTAATTTATTTCTTTGGCTCGAAATGAGATATTTAGTCAGCAAATTTTAGGCAAATACAAAAAGGATCCAAAACGTTCAACGTTATTCTTCAAATGCTGCGAATGGATAAATCTTATGGTGTGAGATGCGCCCCCTTCGAACAAATGAAAATATTACACCAATTTTAATTACTTTGCCATGGAATTAAATTTACAGAATTTTAATACAGAATTGTAACTTTCGTCTTTCACTTCCTTTTCACATTTTCAGGGCACGCTCGTTTTTCGCCCATTCCGGATTGCTGTTGATTGGTGAGGGATTTCCATTTTGAGAATGATGGGTTGAAAGATGGTCGATTTTGTTTAATCAGCAAACAGCAATATAAACCAACGTCGATGGATGGAGAAAAGAAACCAAATGGATGCTCACAAATAATGACTTTCAGTCTAAGCATTTTGATCACCAATCGTTCACACATCCGCAAATGGTCAATAGGTATTCCATCAATTTTGGCTAATTTTTTTTTTAATTCTTTTTTTTTCGGTCATTGTATTCCATCGGAATATTCAAAAAAAAAGTTGATTTTCATACCAAATCGCATAATGGCTTATTTGGACAATGAAATGATCAAACAAATTAGATTCGCTTTTATTATCCATACATCATTCGAATTAAACAATCCCCTCGACTATATTTCATTCGATCCCTTCAGTACTGGTCCGAAATCGGAATAGCTCAACCCCGTAACAGTTCATTGAGGTGAGTCAAAGTTGAGCCTCGATGATCTGGGTACGATCCGATGATGTCAACGGGATAAACCACTCTAATTGTTGTTATTGCACTTCGTTTACGGGACAAACTATAGGTGCCTGCCTATTGAATAGTGGAACGTGGCAAAAGTCTATTATAATTGACTCATCGTTACATTATATCCTTTGATATGTTCAAAAAAAAAAAAAAAAAAAGGCCGGGCCCAACGGCTTACAGCTTGAACTGTGTACAATTGATGTCGTGTGTCGGGACCTTTTTCGCAACAACCATGAATTCGGAACAATGAGCATGAGTTTGTTTTTTTCTATTTTTGACTCTCATCAGTTCACAATCAGTGAACATTATATTTCATGTAATCGAAATTACATTGCAATTTTAATTGTGCCCGTTGTGATATTAAACAGCTATATTCATTGACATAGATTTAAATGAATATTAATTGAATGGTTAATTATCGAAATTAAATTGGTGCGCATAGAAGAAAAAGATTTTTTTTTTTTTTTTGATGCGATGGCGAATCGAAGCTTGTTAAAATATATCGAAAAAAAAATATTAATATGATTTTTTTTTCTCTTTTGGTTCCTGTTGATGCTTTAGTAATGAAAAAGTTTGTATTTGGATCATTTTTTTCTGTCTCGTTGGTCTGTTCAAATATTTGAATTCGTTCAGCTGAATGTGAAAACTTTTTCGAAAAAGGGTTTCCAAATGTAAATATTTATATATCTAACTTCATTTTCGGGCATTTATCTGCATATCATTATTATTGTTGGTCGAATTCAAGCGTATTTATTTAATATTCATTTCATTTAATTTTCAATCGTTGAAATTCAATAGTGTGTTTCCGGATTGCGCTCAAACGTTTGGCAATTCAGGCAAATGTCCTGAAACGCATATTTATTTTTGTTTTCCAATCGATTTCAATAAATTAATCATTCCGATTAACGGTACACGCGTTTCTCTTCTCTCTTTTTCCAACCTTTGTTTTGGATAAAGAAATGTGTGCAGGAAAAAAAAAATAACATTGTCCAGTTCGTTCGATAGATTTGTAAATTTTATTAATGCTTTGATGGTCAATGCGAATAGATTTAAAACGATAGGATCGACACCTTTGTCCTTTTACCCTTTTTTTCTGTCCATTCATACGCACGCAAAGCAGTTAGTACGATCTTTGCATTGTATTAAAAATGACAATAAGATGATGATTGTTCGGTGTACAAGATGCTGTTACTTAGTTTCTATAGACTAACAGTCGACATATTCCTTGTGTAACCGGTTTGCATTGTCAGTATCATTGATTCTTCAGCAACCACTTTTCTCTGGACATTTGTTTTATTTGTTTATTTTTTTTTTTAGGGTGAATTCGAAATTTTACATTTATTTTAATATTTCCAAAGTTTCTTTAGGTTTATTTTTTTCTTTATTGCTTTGGATGATGATTAAACTGGTTTATGTTCTTAATTCTGTTCACCTTTACACAAAACCGTGAGAATTTGTTCGATGTTTTGAAAACATGAAATTCAATAGCCGGATTGTCTTTTTTCATCGGAATAAAGAAAAGAAAGAGAAATAAATATCGGATTTAATTTTTTGGGAAGAAGTTTTTCTTTGACTCGATTAGTTAACTTTGAACCATCGTCAATGTAAGAGCTTAGTAGTTATTCATTTCAGTGGCAACATGTTTTGTGATTTCCATGGAAAAATAAGCTGAAAATATTTCCCAAAAATCATCGATCACTTTCGATGTAAGTATTTCAAGGATCGCGGTGAGCGCAGTCTAATTTTTATGAATTAAATTCATTATTAAGCAAATTAGCAATTAAAATTATCACATTTTAAGTGTCACTTGGTTTGATTTAGTATTGTTGATGCGTTTGCAAATGAAAGAGCCAAAACAATGCCGGAAATAGTGCGACAATAATAAGCTATTTGTCATAAAAATTGCGACAATTCATTCACCTTAAATCCGTTAGACGCCCAGAGAAAATCTTTGCCGATTTATTTCGGTTTTCGATTTACTATGCCCAGGAGGATGTGATCTAAAGTATATTCATAAACTATGATTAGCCACGATGCGAATGGAATAAAAAAGAGAAACGATAAAAACAACATCAGTCTGTCGCTCCATTTGGATTCGTAAGCGACAGAAAAGCCACTAAACCGACTCACCAATCTAAATGTGAATGCATTCGCATTGTTAAATGCATATTTAGTCGCGAATTTTCCGTAATACAGTGCATTGGATAAGCCAACACAAACGAACGACAAACAAACCGTCAAAATCGAATTTTCGTTTTTGAATTTACAATCGGTCTGAATTGAAACACATTAAGCGTTGCATAGCGACCAAAGCGTCCCAACAAACATGAAGACACGTGAAATGGAGGAAAAAAAAATTTCAAGGCTTAAATATCTCACATTGATAATGAAAGAAACTGCCTCACCTTCCCATTCACAATAAAAAAAAAAGCATCATTCCATTAAAAGAATATAAATCAAAAGTCTATCGAGAGCCCATTGACTTTTGCAAATGCATAACGGCAACACAAACGTGTACTTTGCCAAGCATTGACATCGACCATCAACTAAAACGAAAGAAATAATAACAAACGTTAATGTCGTCTCTTTTCGGCAATCAGACACATGCACACAATATTTGAACAGCAACAAAATAAAATACCACCGAAAATAACGGACTGCATTCTGAACACTGGACATAGAATACGAAAAAAACGAACGGGAAAAATGAATAATAAGAGATGAAAAAAAAAAAAATGCCATCCAAATATCGAACGGGCACTGGACACCGACACATGGAAACGTTGTTTCGCTATTCATGGCAAAATGAAAATTTACCGAGGCTTAAGTGTAAAATTCCATCCGTTTGTCGGTGAATAAATGTGTTGCGCTTTGTGTTGTTGTGCAATGCAAATGCAAAAAGATAGAAATGCATTGCACAAATGAAACGAAACAAAACAAAACCCATCGAGTCTCGTTTATCTGAACGCCAAACAAATATATGAATTATTTTCGAAAAATATCTGGCAATCACGAGAACTAGGCAGACGAAAAAACAAATAAAACAGCAACAACAACAACAACAACAAAAAATCACATCGAAAAATACATGCACTAACATTCAAACCTAAATGCATCCAAAATCCCAAGTACTTTTTATTGTTATATGCAGCACTCAATATGCAATATACACTATGCATAGAACTTTTTCGCTATCGACCACCATCGATCCCATTCACAATGTATTCACAATGCATCCACTGAAAATGTAAATGCACACACACTATTTGAATATTGAATGCAAATCACATTCCAAAATGCATCATCATCATTATCAGCTCGATTTTCGATTATGACAAACTTCGTCGTTTTCGTTTTTCCGTTAACAGATCATTGTACAGCGATCTCACAAAACCATTCCGATCCATTATTATTATTTTATCATTCGAAAGGAAAAAATGTTAATGTGATCGAACGGTGGTGGTCTGGCACTCAAATCAAAAAGAGTTTCGTTGAATTTAATAAAATTGTACATAATTTTTGATCTTGTAATTTATGTTATGGTGTTGCTGCCGGTTCATCGAAGCCATTTGTGTAATCGAGGCGCATTTTATTGTACATTTCACATTGATGTTGTCGTTAATTTTGCACAGCCATTACTTGGAATTGTATCGAATACAAGGTACACATTGGATGCATATTGAAAGTAATACATCGCATGTGCATTTCCATGACAAGGTGATATTATGCCCTGTACGCTTTGAGCAAACGGCTATTTCATTCATTCGCCATCTTTACACCCAACAATACTTCACTTTTTCCTCGATCCCAGCCGATGCGTGCATAAATTTTTTTCCAACATTTGATTTGCTATTGTTATTGTTGGCATTGCATCGACTGATTTTAGGCTTTCTCCATACATCCATATGTACATATTTGATAAAATACCCCGAAACCGTTTTGCACATAATATTGATTGACTATTTCCTATTTTTCTTCCTCGATGTTTTGTATAATTTCGTTTCATATGATATATTACATTGTCACTTACACTTGGTTTCTTTGATGCATCTTTTTTTTTCTTCCAATCGATGTAACTCCAATTGATGGGATCACCTCAAAGTCCCGTTAAACAACGCATGTACTATGGATTTTTCGATTTTTCCTTTTAAGGCACTCGTATTCAATGCTATTTTGCCGTTTGGTTTTGAATATTTGTATTGTTTGATGTTTTTTTTTTGTGTGTGCCGATTTTGTGAAAATGTAAAGAAGAGCAAATTTGATCCCAGTGCACAAAGAACACAATCAAATTAAAAACAGTAATATTGCGCTTTTATTTTGAATTTCAATCAATGTGCTCTTCAAACGCATTTTCCGGACATCGCAATCCAATTTTCATATATTGACTGGATCCATATATATACATATATATATATATGTATTGAAACCTGGTTAAAATTGCGTTCTTTTATGATTTCATAAATACACAAATGAATGTCAATGTCCGGCTCTCCTTTGCATGACAATAGCCATAATCTACACTACATGCATTCAACGCATTACATATTCTTTCCAAACGAATTGGAATTGCGTGCATTCATTCTTCACATGAGCTTGGAAAATTCAAAAAATCTTCGCCAAATAATCAGTGATGCAAAAATGAAATAAAGACTCTTCTTTCTTTCTCCCTCTCTCTCTCTTTCTCTATGATCTATACTATTATACAATGTACAATTTGTACACGCCATAACAAGCTATACGAATTGGAGAAAACACATTGATAATAAAATGCATGACTGGGTTGAGAAATCGAAATTGAAACGAGGCTACTTTTGAATTGTCGAATTTTTGCATGTCTAGTCATAGTTGAATGCAACTGACAGCTATCCATGCATCTCTACTTCATCCCCCCAAACTCAAGTTGATTTTAAACCGTTAAAAATGCAAACATCCAACATCCAACATCCTGCATCCATTTGCACATAGACATTGTGCACACACGTCAAATTATAAAATAAAATGCATTTGCACATCGCGAAAAGATTTTTGTGATTTGTACGTACGCGTTTTTTTCTTTCTTTTTTTGTTCGATCGTTTTATTGTTGTTGTGACTCTTCTGGCGACCGTAGATTTTGTGTATCTCTTTTACTATGTTCCCATTCCAAATGCTTATACACATATATTTTTTCATTATGGCCACACAGTTTTTCCATTTTGCATTTATTGCATTGCACTCAGTCTTTAGTTTAGGCCTTTGTTACCAAAAGAGAATGTTCAATCGAATGATGCATCGACACAATATTCGCGACGCGAGTGTACTTATAATGACACAAACAAAATGAGAAAAAAAAATTGCATTGCCTAATCAAATAATGGTCAACCAATGAGCGACAGCGATACGAAAATTTGAAAAAAAAAAAAATGAAAAAAGAGTCACGCAGACATCCTCTCATTCAATGCAGAATTGCAAAAAAAAAATCAAATAAAAAGCATTGTGATTCCTAGATCAGATCAAATGGTGAATATTTTAAATTTTCTACTTGAATGACGTACGGCAATGTCTCTTTCCTAATCTATCACTGTCACATACAAATGAAAATTCGTTCGATTACTTCATTAAGACAATTTTTCATTCAACAATATTCGAATCCCCATTGCACATTCAATTCCATGTTCCCTTTTTTTTCCACACAGAAAAAAAATTTCCGTGCATAATATGTCTAAAACTTTGACTGCCTACAACTATCACATCCATTGCAAAATATTCACGATTTGTAAACTAAGCGATTCTCGATATTTGATTTCTTCAAAATGCCATCAATGTCTTTTGTTAATTTGTTGACAGGTTTTTCGGCTAAAATCGGAACCGTATTCACAAAATTGCATATTAATTATTGATTTCTGTAGTCAGTTGTCGAACAGTTGAACATATTCTATGAAAGTCATAAAATTTCAAGTGCATTAACGCTTTGAATACATTACTCATATTTAAAAAAAAAACGGTAAATGTTTTCATTTCGCATGAAAAATGTATAAAGCGATTATTCAAACTTCAAAATGGTGGCCAACAAGTCTTGTTTGTTGAAATGCAAAAAGTATTATCAAAAAAATATGCTATCTTTTATTTCCGTTCAGTTTCAGTGTGGAAGAGAAATTCATTCAATCCGATAATCCCGACTAAAGTCTGGAGAGATAAACAAATCGATCGAATACACGTGAAGTGAATGCTGACGCCAATGAAAAAAGGAAAAAGAAAGACGAAAATAATAATGATTCCGTTCAATTCCATCAATTTTATTTTACTTTGATTCGAACGCATACGATACGGTGGTGATCGTACATTTTGTACATATGAGAAAGTTTTCAGTTTTTTCAATTAAAAAACATCTCGAGCGTACACGCTTTTCGTAAAAACAACGAAATTCAAATCGAAAAGAGAGAGAGCATTAACTATGGATTCGAGATTCGTTTCATGAATGAAACAAGAGCATACATATCAGTCATTATTCAGCACAGCAAACAAACACATACCATATAGCCAAAAGGGATGAAATAAAACCGAAATATTTCTGTCAACAAGAGAATTTGAACCTGAAATATTGCACGGTAACAACAACAACAACAACAAGAACAACATCCCCAACAGCCATAAAAAGCCAACGAATTTCTAACTGAATACGAAATGTTCCATAGAATTCGATTAGAAAAGATGAAACAAATATTCAAATAAGAAAAATCAACACCAATACATCGACAAAATGAAACATCTTTTGCTTGATCAGCGAGAGAAGGGACAATTTAGAAAGAAGAGAATATGTCGAATGTTCGTATGTTCAAAAACCTAAAACCATTTCAACTTCCTTTCATTCTTGCAAATTCAAAAAATAAAACCCTGAACGCATATCATTTTTCTGGAAAAAGGACCGCCCATTTATTTCTTCTCTCTGGCAACCGGTTTTTTTTTGTTAAGTGTGTTAAGCGCATATACGTGTAATGTGTGTGTGTTTTTTTTCCATAGCACTTTTAGCTCTTCTATTACAGATGTGATAGGATATGCGTTTGTATAGGTGTTCGGCGTTCAATTGAGCGATGTGCGTTTGTTTGTGTGATGCGAATGTAATATGGATGTGAATTGAATGCGGTGTGTTGAATATTTTGATATTGAAGCCTGATTCGCATTTTTTCCCTCATTTTCTTCACACACACACACACACACACACTGCTGTATGTATCCTATATCCCTTATACATATACATATACCATACGGTTGATGTTAGAATAGACTGTATTGCCATTTATATGCAACGAATGTTTCTTCATTTTTCATCGAACTTATGAGACCGATAATAATCCCTAAGCTGGCAAACAGTGTGTTTTTGTTATTTTATATTCATTTCTGAATGCGAATTCTTTTTTTTCTCTCTTCATTGTGACATTTCATGTGTCCAAGTTATTTTCTTTGATATAATCAAATTATAATTCAATGCTTGAGTTTTTTCATGTCTCAAATGGAATATGGATGCCAATCAAATTCATTCACACACTTTTGAATTACAATAGAGAAAATATTTCTTAATTAAGACAACATCCACAAAAATTAAAAAAAAAGATTCGAGTATATTTGCATTTGGCGCTTTGAATTATTTCAATTTAAAAAATTGATTATTCATTCTCTGTTACAAATGCAATTCACTCTGACCAATCCAAACTATCCATTTTCAATTCAACGCATTGAAATGATATTTTATTCTTTATTTTAAAAAAATCACACACAATATAAATGGCTTTTGACCAGTAAAACTGGATGTGTAATGCCGTCACTGTGATGTGAACTAATGAATGCCATGTGCCTTTCAGTCCGCACATCTATCCATACTTTATTTTGCATATATTCGAATATTAAGCGATAAATGCATGAAAATCGCAAAACAATTTTACATTTTGCAAATATTTCAAAATTGAGAATTTCAATCGCCTATTTTATGAACGATGGTGAATGCAACAATCTCATTCACTAAATACTGAATAGCTTTTCAAAACGATTTCGATGAGTATTGAAAAAATATGCAGATTTTAGAGTCGCTTTTCATCAAAATAAGTTACGAAAAATCGCTAACGACAAAAACTAGCAATAAGTTTTTGAATCGTCATCAATGTTATTTGTTGTTTTGTTCTTTTTACTTTTCATTTTTCTGCAAACGTTTCGGTTTTCCCCCCTCTCTGTTGTCGCATCAGGCATACATTTTAATCGAAGTGAAAAACAATTTTTGCATTAAACTCAATTGCTACGATATGTGAATGGGATGAATTTTAACGGTCGCAAATTTCATGTCCTTTTGTTTAATTATTGTATATTACAATTCAATAGTTACACATGAAACATGGATGACAATGCCTAACATTTGACTCCATTCCTTCATCCGTATTCAGATTTTTTGGCTTTCTTCTTCTATCATTTCATTCTCGTTTCGGCATAGAAAGGCGCACATCATTCACACTCAAACGCACACACACACACACACATAATAAACCAATTTTACTCATCTCCATACGGTACTAATAATGATAATAATAATAATAATAATAATTTTCATTTCAAATCAAAATAATGAGGAACTTAGAGGAGCTGTTTATTTGTTATATGTATAACAAACTTTGAATACAATTTTTCAGCATAAAATATGGAATTTTATATGTTTTGAATGGGAATTGTCTGATGCATCTGAATGTATATGAGTGTATCTGGTAAAAATGGTATGTTTAAATGTTCAATGTTCAATGTTCCAACAAAGCTTCAATTCATCTGGCCGCCAGGCATTTGCAATTTATTTGGTCGAATGCAAACAAATATAAAATTACATCAACCGCATTTCATTTCATTTCATTTTAATTTCTTTCGTGCACTTTGTATTTATCCGTAAATGTTTTTCAAACATGGCTGACATCATTAATAAATAATAATAGCCAAGCCATCCTTGGCATCGCTAACATTTTTGAATGAAGGAACAGAAATAACTCTTTCACTATATGCACATACATTTGCTTATCGCAAATCTATTTTGAGCATCCAAGTGTATATTCCATTTTCTTTGATTCGTTTTTATTATTAGTTGCACCATTCATTTCTGGAGTTCACCAACAATGCCAATGAAAATTTCCTTTTCATTGGTCTTTCTTTCTCTCCAAACATGGCACACAGGAGATGCAAATTTCAATAGGTTAGCATTGGATTAATATTCAAAGAAGGAAATATGGTGGGCTTTGGGTATTGGTCATTTTATATGCATACGTACATGGATTATGTGTATAAATTTGCATTCAATGTCCACAGAACACTGAATGTTCAACATATAAAACCCAAAAAAAAAAAAAAAAACAAAAAAATTACAAGAAAAGTAATTGCAGCTGCAACGACTGAGAAAACTATTTAATTTCTGAGAATAAAATTTTATGATCGTTTTAAATGAATAAATGAATGTACATGCCGATTTACGTATTTAATAATGATAATAATAGACAAAGTTCAGACTTGAAACTCATCACACATGCACATTGAACACTGCATGGCTCCAGACTTCAGCAACCAAATACCCAACACTCGCTCACAATTTTGCTCGATAATAATAATAATAATAATAATTAATTGAAAGATGAATCAACCAACTATTTCGGCATCACAAATGCTTAAGAGATTTTTCGGAAATTCAAACAAATCCCATTTTTTTTCCTTTCTTTTTGCATATGTGATATTGTCTGCAGTTGGGAAAATGCCATTAAAATTGTTTCATTTTATTTCTAGATGTTGAATAGGACTTGAATTAAAATACGATCTAAAAACGGAAGGGATCCAAGCGTCAAGTGTGAATGAACACTTTTGGACGATGATATCACATTGGCTCATTTAATCGAAAGTATTATTGCAAATGTTAGCAAAAGAATTTACCATTTGAATTTTTGTCTGAATCACATCTCCACCATTTTCATTTTTTTTTTTAAACATTTTCCAATGTCTTTCAATACTGAACATTCAACTTCTATTTAACACAATCGCAAATTATTTTCGAACATTACATTGCGATCGTACGTTGTTAAAACTAATAATAATAGTTGAAAGTATAGTGGTCGATATGAGATGCATATTGCAGGATAAATGAATGACCAAGCATTCCGGTTTCATGACCAAGCGAAAAAGTATTATGCCAACTAAATGCTTGAGCTAAAATGCTTAATCAATATTTGCAATTTGTTGTTTCTTTTGAGCGGTGAATGGATGGAAAACTTTAAAATGACCACTGCCACCACCAAAACAAAAGTACATCTACAGTCATTGATTTGCTTGAAATGCTGGTGAACAAACGATCTACTACATAATTTATTTTTAATAAGTCGCAAACTTTTCTCGAAATCGAAACAATATAAAAAAACAAAACCAAAAATCTCGTCGCTGTTTGTTTTATTTTCAGTTGTTTTTCGTAAGCGAAAAACAACTGAACAGAATGAACCGGAAAATAAAAGAAGTTGAATTCGATTTCGACATCAAATGACTTTTATTTAAAAGTCTCTGTATTTTTGGTTAAATGCATATTCATGTGACAGCATTTTCCAAACAACAAAATCCATTGTGATCGTTCATCAACACACATACCAAAAACTAAAAGGGCGCTTAGAAAAGTTGCATCATTTATTTGATGGCTGATAGGGCTTGAAATAACGTTGTGTCCTTTTCAATATTTGCCTTTGCCATTTTATTGTGCCAAAGTGCAGTAGACGTGAAATAAATCGTTTGGACGTTTCTTTTTTTTTTTTCGTTCATGTTTTCAAAGCTTTTTGAACAAAACTTTCAAGAGACCAACATATAGAAAAGTGGTTTTCAATTTTGGGGAAACTCTCTGCTTTGCGGATCAGTAATGTTACAACCAATATTGCTACATGCACAAAATTTTTTTTGCAAATTTTCTAAAAACCATCAACTAAAACTTTTCTAACAAACATCTTGATGTATGAGCTGATTAAAAATGCCATTCAAATACAAATACACAATATTTGACGAGGTTTTTTTGTTTTTTCCTATTATGTGTACATTCACTATTATGTAACAATGCATGGTTAAGAGTTAAGAGTTGAAAGTTGAGAGTCATTTTAAAAAACACTCATCGATCTCAACAGGAATGCGTTTTCCGGGAAAGATAATGATAATAATTCTATGAATTGTGTACACTGCTTTGAAGCATATCGATTGGTGATTGATGGTTCACATACAACAAAATAAAATCACAATACAGACAGTTCATCATCGACCAATTCGACAAGTGATTCCGAAATATGAAATTTATTAATTTGATCGTTGATATGAAAAAAAAAATATCGAAGGTTGGGGGGTGAGCAAAAGGAATTATGAGCGAAGCAACAGTTTGGTCGACAAATGGGTCAAAATCAATATTGATATATTTATCAATTCAATCGTCCGTCCGTCCGTTCATTCGTCCATTCGTTCGTCCATCCAGTCCATTCAATTTGGGAACTACAATTTGGTTTTTGTTAATGAGTATACAAAGCGGGCTTGGTACTTGGTGCTGAAAACTGCGACAACAACAACAACAACATTCCTGGTGCACACATATTAAATTCCCAATAAAATATTGAACCAAAAAAAAAGTAAAAGAACAAATGTACAAAATTATGCTTTGTACATATTGTATAATTCCCCGAAGATGAAATGAGATATTGTCACAATGTTCATCTATTTGTATACGATATTAAATATTAAATAAATTCAAACAATATGAATGTTAAAGAAAAATACGTAATTCATAAAATATGAATGAAAAAAGAGACCAAAAACTATGTGTCGGGCAATGAAAATGGTCTTATTTTCCAAATTAAATATCTAATGTTTACAATATATATGTGCAAAGTGTGCAGTTTGTAGTGTATTTTGTGAAACGAATGATAAACAAGATTCAATATTTGCATAAATATATTGAAGTTTAAATATAAAACAATATCGAAACTGAATGTGAAACAAAAGCAAAAAAACAAAAAACAAAAAACGAAAATCCATTCGGATGAACTACAATTTTTTGAGATTCAACATGTTCGAACAAAACCAAAAGAAATATTATTAATTGCATATTTTATCGGAATAATTTGGCCAAACGTTTTCAATTTTTGCCATTCATAAAATGTTTCATTGTCTCTCTGGATGCGTATCTGGTAGCATATGTGCTAAGCATCTATGTATAAATATGATAAATACATAAATAATAACAAACAGTTTTGTGTATGCGATGTGCATAGATTGTAACTATATAGTATATTGAATAAAATTAGAAAATGAAAAATAAATTGAGAGAATTTTTATTAGAGGGAATCGGTCACACACAAATGATATTGCTTGCGATGTTTCGGTGTAGTCTTTCAATTCATACGTGAAACTTGATCGTAGTAAGCGATTAAAGAAATGATTTTTCTCCTCATTTTGTTACTATTTTATTCAGAGAGATGAAGATATGTAGATGTCATGTTACCGCATTGAGCTTCACATACTACATATATATATATATATAAAGAAATTCATTTTGTCTGTAGACTTTGGATACATTAGACATTGAACATTGAACATTGGACATTGGACACCATTTTCCGTATATATTGATCATCATAGAAAAGGCTGTAAAATAATGACGATGTTTACTCTTTCCTTCAATTTATTCCTTTTTTCCTATTCATACCCTTTTAAAAATCACTTCCTCCCCTATTCATTTCGTCTATTTTTCAATGGACAACTTGCAACTTTATGGAATAACTGACTGGTTGCTGAACTATAAATTAGTAATTTCAATACAATTTGGCATCTTTCGTTCCCCTGTTTGTTGGGATTCAATTGTACGGGAGTATCTCTTTCTCTCTCTCCTGCTCTTTGTCTCTCTCTGTGTGCAGCATCTTCTTTTTGGATGATATTTAGCAAAATCATGGACCAATTTGAATAGTTTTTTTTTGTGTTTGTTCTCGATGTTCGTTGCTTGAAATCTGATTTTGTTTGTGCTCTTTGACCATCATTCGTTGCTCTGTTGAATATAAATGCATACAGCGAACAATTGAATGGTAAATGGTAGATCAAAATTGAAAATATGAAAGAGTGAAAATCATGTGGCTTTTGTTATTCGTTATTCTGTATGCTTGTTATGAATTTTTGGATTCAATTCTTTTGGTTCGTTCATTTTCAAATTCATAATTTGTCTTATGTATTCGAAATACGAAAATTAAATATTTTATAGAAAGTTTTGATGCTTCCACTTGTTTGCACTACATGTGCATACATTTTTGTACTTTATTTTGGAAAACCATATGCTATATATATATATATATATTGTATATTTGGTCGATTGCTGAAGTAAAATTAAAAGCAGCATAGCGGTCAGTGGATTCTGTGATGCATACAATAAATATTTTATATGCATGACTACATGGAATGTATTCAAAGTCCGTTAAATGTACATTGTACATTTTATATATTTTGAAAATACTTGAGCAAATAGAGAGAATGTTAAAACTCTTCAGTCACAGTTAAATTTGATGACTGTTTGTGTTGTTTTTCCCATTATTTTTTTTCTCCTTAACTAAGTTCATTTCATCAACTGCTACCAAACATTTCCATGTTCCGAGTTAAAGTTAAAGTTGAAGTTGACTAGTTTTCATTCTCTTGTTATCAGCTTTCGAATCCATTTCTTCTTTGCGTTTCGATGCACGATCATGAACGTAAAATGTATATTCTATTACATTGTACTGTAACATAAATGTGTGGACACTGGACAGTCGACATAATCGAATGGAGAGCAATAAACACTAAAACTGTAATGATATTTTATCATCTTTCAGTTTTCAAATGAAAAGCTACTAGAAAATATTCAATTTACAAATATTCTCATGTTTATGTACCGCTGCTACGGAAACATTTCTAATAACGAAGAAAATCACATACATTCTGTTCACCCCACCCATAATCCATATTCACCCATTCACCAAACATTTTGCCTTCATTTTTTTTTTTTTTATTTTCTTCTTCTCATAATAATCATAAAATAAATTTTCAAATAATATTTTATGTTGAATGTTGACAGATTCATTATTATATGTTATATATTTTATATATATACATATATGTTTAGTCGCCATTCAAAAATGAATCTAACACATTTTCGAATGAAAACTAAAATTATTATCGTATGCTCCTATATGCTTGTGCGGGTGGATGCTTTTGCATCAAAAATAAATTAGATGAGGATAAAGGGAGAGAAAAATTCTTCTTTTGTTTTTAATTTTTTGTTTTGTTGGAAAAGCAATAGAAAT